>WYDE02130018.1:0-11366 GCA_009867175.2 Adela reaumurella
ATTTATTCGTCAAAATTTATTTTGTCGCCTTCAAAGTAGGCCCCTTCGCTTGCAATACAGCTACGCCAGCGCTTGACCAAATCCTCCATAAATTTTTTGTAAGCTGATTGAGGTATGGTCTTCATTCAACTCTTTCAGCGAATTTTCTTTTTAGTAGCAATCGACTCGAAAAGCTTTGATAGAAGTGGTAATTTTAGCCTCGGGAACAGGAATAAGTCAGACGGAGCCATATCAGGTGAGTAAGGCGCTTGGTCGATGACACTAGACGAGTTTTTGGCTATAAACTCTTGCACAATGATGGCTTTGTGCGATGGTGCATTATCATGGTGTAAAATCCATGAATTTTCGTTCCACAAATCTGGCCGTTTTCGGCGGATATTCTCTCGCAAAGCCTCATGACGCCTAAATGATATTCCTTATTCACCGTTTGTCCCTCTGGAAGATATTCGTAGTGCACGGCACTCGAAAAAAACTATTAGCATAACTTTGATTTTCGAGCGGCTTTGACGAGGTGTTTTGGGTTTCGGCTCGTTTTCGAGGCGCCATTCTGAAGACTGTTGACTTGTCTGGATGTCGTACTCGTAAACCCATGTCTCGTCGCCGATTATTATGCTTTTCATGAAGGTGGAGTCCGTGGAAGCTCGGGAAATCATGTCTTCAGCAACTTGCTTTCGATGGTCTTTTTGAACTAAATTGAGCTCTTTTGGAACTAATCGTGCGGCGACGCGGTTCATGCCCAAAATGTCAGTCAGAATATTATGACCGGACTTAAAAGATACGTTTACCTCTATAGGGCTAACTCTTTAAGACTTACAAGACGATTTTCAAATACCAAACTCTTGACGTTTGTTGTTGATGTTTTCATCATTCGCAGCGATTGGTGGTCGACCAGAACGAGGCAAATCAGCTACCACTTGCCGGCCTTCTTTAAATACTTTTTCTACCATTCATATGCCCGAGTTGTTGAGATACACGAATCACCGTAAGTATTTTGCAACATTTTTAGTGATTTGGCACAGGAAATTTCGTTTGATTCGCAAAACTTCAGGCAAACTCTTTGTTCAAGAAATGCTTCCATAGTAAAATCGCAGAAACAATGAAATATAAAAACAGCAGCTGTCATTACACTGAATGACAGCGCTCAAAGTTCTCGCGGTAACTCTACAGTGCTACCAACTTA
This sequence comes from Adela reaumurella, assembly GCA_009867175.2. Classification (NCBI taxonomy): domain Eukaryota; kingdom Metazoa; phylum Arthropoda; class Insecta; order Lepidoptera; family Adelidae; genus Adela; species Adela reaumurella. The sequence goes on from WYDE02130018.1 coordinate 1,181, forward strand.
TAGAAAAAAATAGATGTCGATATGTTTACCGCGCGTTCTGAATTTTAAGAATTCTCGGTTCTTTTTACACAGAGTAGTATATTTAAAGAAAATTCCGCCTAGACATTTTTATCGAGACTTTTTAATGAGTTTACGTTTGGCAAGAGAACCACAGACAAGTGTCAACTTTACAATGTTCTTTTTAATATTATTTCAACAATGCGTGATTGATGATTAAACATAAAATAAATTATACGCGTCGAATTGAGTACCTTCTCTTTTTCTTCGTCATTCAAAAATTCTGCAACATGATTTTTTTAATTTTTTTTTATGTTATCATCCCATCATGGTTGACTCTCACCTCTTATGTCACACATCGTTAACTGCGATGTGAACTTAAGTCACTTCAATCCTTATTTGGAGCCATGACATGACAGGGTACCACCCTTTTAAAGTCCATCTAATCTATTTCGGACTATATATCTTGCGAATATGAGACCCGGCAGGAGCCGATCGGTGTACTTACGGCTAGTAATTCATCCTTGCTGTATTCCTCCTCCAAGAAAGACTTCATGACGAGGCAGACGCTGAAGAATTCGTAGGTCGGATTGCATACAAGTTCGTCGTTGACAACCATTATGGCTTCGGGGAGCAGGAAGTTCTCATTTATTAGCAGCCTGGCCGCATCCTGTAATAATCAGTTATACACTCAGAGTTTGTCAAAGGTTATGCATAAATACAGTTGCTGTCGTGAATCTGGGGGGTTTTTCACCGAAAAGCACGTAAACACGTAAAAACGCCTGCTTCATTCCTTTCGTTGAGACGACTCCAACTCTCGGTATTCTCCTACCTTAGTTGTAGACTAGTTGTCGGTGGCGTGGCTCGCCTGAATAGACTGATCAGTCTGACCAGCCGGATCGCCACGTTAACCCCCTCATTTTTTTTATAATAATAATTTTTCTAAAAACTACAAACATATTTTTTTATACATGCAAGAAAAAAATTCCCCAAAATAATTATAACTGATTTGTGGGGGGTGTGCAGAGCACGTCGTTCACACTACACCCGCACCACTAAACACTTCACTACACGTGTGACGCTATGCGTACGCCAGTGGCGTAACTACACCGCTGAGGCCCGAGGCAAATTCATAGAATGGGGCCCTCCCTCAATGTGAAGCTAAAAGTTGTAGTTTCTTAATAATGTTTTTAAGCTTACACTGTGATTCATCATACTAATTTAAAAAAATTCGGAGTAACAGTGGATGTGACTTACATAAGTCGACGTTTTGCCTGCTACGTCACAGGCTTCATCAGGAACCACCGGGATTTCCTGAAGTAGACGTCTGGTGCTCGTCGTCGCGACTCTTTTTCGAAAATTGTAGCTGTAGGTAGGTGGAATAATATTCGGCGGTGGTGATAGATCATGATCCAAAAATCGTACAAAGTCCTGGCTGCACACAACACTCACTTTGTCTTCACTCACTGGCTTGCCAGTAGTTCTTGAAGTTTGTTGATTGATTGTTTCTGGGTGTTGCGAGAAAACGGCGGGACGGTGTGGTATACCTTGGAAGTTGAAGGTATGTGAGATTCTGTTGGCGAACATGGCGGGGCAGGAGCCGATGAGCGCGTAGCCGTTGATCTTGTCCGGGTCCGTGTTCCATAACTCTTCCGACTCGCTGTTGCACACGCCCGCGTACACGCCAGTCCGCGACCCGCGCAGCTCCGCTGGATTTATACCTGCGGAAAGAAACGACCGCACCTGTCTCATCTCACAGTCCCCTTAGTTTTAAGCGACTTAAGTAAAGAAGCCTTCTCTATTCGGGGCGCATGTACATATGTATGTTGTTTGTCCACGATTTTCTCAGCAACCACTGGACCGATTACGATGGAACTTTCATTAAAATATTTTTTACATCAGTAGGAAGGTTTTATGTCTAAATTGAATACGAGCTGTTAACATTTTACGGGTGCATAGATCTGACATATACTTTTCTCAGAAACCCTGGGACGATTTTCATATACTTTTCTACGAAACATTTACTACGTCAGTAGGAAGGTTTTAGGGTTAAGTTTATAATAGGGGCTGTTAACATGTAACGGTTCCGTAGGACTAACTTATAATTTATCAGCAACCACTGCGAAGATTTTGGTGGAATTTTCAATAAAACATTCGCGGAATCAGCGGGAGGTTTTAGTCCTAAATACACTTGAGCTGTTCATATTTTACGAGTCCGTAGATCAAACTTATAATTTTTTCAGCAAACCCTGTTCCGATGAAAGTTCCACTAATACATTCTTTACGCCAGTGGGAATGTTTAAGGGCTAAATAAAATAGGTGCTGTTTACATTTTACGGTTTCCTTAGATCTGAATTATATATTTCTCCACAACCACTGGGAACTTTTTTTCAAGAGTATTATGGAGTGTCTTGTTGAGTTGAGTTAAGATATGTTGTAGACTCATAATAGCATCTTGCCGGACACACCAATAAAAAAGAAAAATAAAATATATAAAAAAAAATTATATCGAAAAATAAAGCAATTTAAAGTGTGAAATAATTACTTTCCTATTTTAACTACTTTATCTACACATAACCTTTCCATTTTGAAGACGCTGCGACTTTCTTTTCTATTACATACCTACTCGGCAGCGTCTTCAAAAGAGAAAGGTTATGTGAACATAAACTGGAGGGAAGGTAAAGTACTTATAGGTTTATCAGCGTCGTCGTTGGCTCAGTGGTTGCGATATTCGGTATTCGATTACCGTAGTTAAGCACAGCTGAGCGCGGTCAGGTCTTGGATGGGTGATCGCTTGACCGTTGATGCTGGTCGTGGTTCGGATTCCACGTTAAACTGTAGGTCCCTTCACTCTCCTTACACATTGGTAGGGTTAAACTCGCCCGAGTTGGTACCACCGCACTGAATGAAGGTCGGTCGAAGCGACTATGAAACATAGGTCGTGTTTTCCGTCCAGTTCAGTGTAGCTGGCTGGAATTGAGGGAAGCACTGATATAACACCTACCTACATAATTCACCAAGGTGTTTAGGCTGACATCACAGGTATCAGAAGAACTGGTGCATTAGGTAATGTAGCCTTCCGTGTCAGTATCAATAAAAAAAAAGTTGTGTTATAGAAGAAATTATTTTTAAATGCATATCTCTGACTGTGTATTCTTCGTTACAGGTAAATGGAGTTTTTATTTCGAAGCTGAATAAAAAAAATTACTGTAAGTACCTACATTTGGAACGGACCAGACGACATTTAAGGCTACACCCAGCGCCTACCAGTCTTAACAATCTCAGAAACTGTTTAACACTTCTCGGTTGCGGAGTAGTCTAGTTGGTTAGCACACGCCTCTTACTCGAGAGGTCGTGGGTTCGATTCCTGGTATGCGAACAATTCTTCCGGATTATGAAATCTCGGTTAAAATTTGTGTAAGTACAAAATTACAATGCACTCCGGTGAAGGAAAAAAACACCATGAGGAAACCTATAGACTAACAATACGAATATGTTGTAGTGTTAAAGCTTGACTTGAAGATATGTCCTTAGGCAATAAGTTCGCCTTCTGCTAAGCGGAAAATTCTATATTTATTTATTTTTTTAACTCTAATTTGCTGATACATGTTATCATGAAACGTCAGATATATTCGCAGAATAATTTTTGATCATCGCTTCTATAGCGTCAACTAGGCACGATATAAGAAATCGTAAAAATCGGTCTATTTTTCACCTGCTTAGTTGATCCCCACTAGTGGGTACAGGCCTCTCTCATTTACATGATATGAGAGGATATTTAGTCATACACTTCCACGGTGACGGTGACTTGGAAGTGGGTTTCCTCACGATGTTTTTCCTCACCGGAGTGTCAGCGGCCATTTAGCACAAATTACGCAAGTTACAAATATTGTGCTCCCAGTGGGTATCGAACTCGAACCTCCCGCTTGAGAGGCGTGCTCTTGCCCGCTCGGCCAATCTGACGCCTACATACATACACATATTAAGTACCTACACACATACATATTACATTTGAATCGTGATTATAAAGGTTACGAATAATTTTTTTTCGAAATATCGCATTGTTTTATAAAATTTTTATTTATTGACTGAGCGAAGTAAAGCCACTTACTCGACTAGGGTCAAAACACTTTTGGTGTCTAATTGTTTGTCCGCACAACTCCTGCTGCACGGCTGAGTGGTTTTGGCTGAAAATGTGTTTTTTTTATTCTATACGAATAGCTCAGGACACACCATTTTTCAACTTCCTAGAAGAACTGGCAAGAAACTTCCTTGGAAATTTTTCAAAGTTCAGTCCTCCGAAATAGTTCGGCTGATCGGGCTGAAATTTTGTATTTTCATTCTATATGTCAACAATACGCCACACATCAAATTTCAAAATTGTGTAAGCCCATCGCGTTTATCGCGAAGTCTGTTTATGACAATGGTATCGTACATACATACATATATATCACTCACGCTGAATCCCGACACTCGGGGTAAGCAGAGCAATCGGTGTCGTACATCTATTTTTAATAAGAAATTTCCGAAAAATGGTTTAGCAGAAGCCTCGCGCAGGACACATTTTATAGAGCGAGAATAGTCAAACTAATTTCACACCTATTTTTTTTTACTATATATTACTTTAGACGTTATAAGTATAATCGATGATGGTATGATAGGAATTGGCCCGGTTAACAGCCTTAAGTGGAGGCTTCGTCACTCGTAATCCATACAAAAAGCCTTAGTTTCTCACAGTCTCATTTTGTGGAATTGATTCAAAATCTAAATCAATTTGGCTTTACAAGACGAATTAATATGTTCCTATAGAATTAGAAAACTGAAAATGTCTTTACTGTAAGAATTATGAAGCTATAGATTTCGCACATTTCATGTACTTTGAGAAGTAAATATCTCTACACTAGAAACAAAATTTGAGAAATGTAATACTAGGTATAGATACCTAGAATATTTCATTAACACTTCAAATAAAAATTAATTTCCTGAATAACTTCTCAGGATTTGTCACAAATAACTAAGAGGCATATACTGTTCTCTATCTGTATCTCACTCTTTTGCAAAAGCGTTAGATGTAATAGGCATACTTTTTGCTGAGTTGAGGCCGCCATGCAGCATCCCCTTAATAAATGCGCTCTCTTCGAGTTTCTCGTTTTGACGGTCGATTTGAATTATTCCAACACGCGCAAGCGAAAAAAGAAAGACTTCAAACATCGAATAAGATAGCGAAAGCAGACGAGATGGAACAGTGCTTCCAGACGAGGAAAAATGCACTCAGCGATAATAAAGAAAATGTAGAGGAAAAATGAGAAAAACCGCTTGACAGATAAAAAGTACACATCTACAGACAATGGCTACATAATGTTCCCCGCACCGAGGCACGAATTTGCTTACAGGCTGTCTGGTATGACGGCTCGCAGACGATAAGGGAGAGTGTAGTCCAGTCAAATTGTTCACAAAGTATGAAATATTTATTAAAATATTGAAAAAGTTGATTTTTACATTTACACTAAACTTGAAAATGACCAGGTTTTTGTAATCAAATTTTGATTCGATGAAAATTATATAAAAACTATTATAAGTAGGTACGAGGAATAATAATTTATAATTATTTATTATGTATTGTTTTCCATTATTTACAGAATATGTTACTGATGTATACATGTTTATATGTCTCTGCCTACCCTAGTGGGAAACAGGCGTGACGATATGTATGTGAGTGTGTGTGTAAAAATCGAAATAATCACTGACGAAATCTTCTTTCATCTTTTGCTGCCATTTTATTCGCCCCACTGCTGGGTACAGGCCTCTCTCATTTACATGAAATAAGGTGATTTTTAGTCATACACTTCCTTGGTGACCAACCGGCTTGGAAGTGCATTTCCTCACGATGTTTTCCTTCACCTTCTTCAGCCATTTTAGCTTAAAATCCTAAAGTAATAAATATTGTGCTCCCAGTGGGTATCGAACCCGCACATCCCGCTTGAGAGGCGTGCTCTTGCCCGCTCGTCTAATCCGACACTCTGATCTTTTTAACCTAGCCCTAACTGGGCTAGGTTACACTTTACGCACCATGCACATTTTTTTTAGATATATTAGACCTTATTGACTGGACTAATGCGTGGTGGCGGCTGTGTTGCCAGCTACTTATCTTATTTTGCACTCGCGTGTGGTGTTGCCAGTTCACGGAGCAATGAGCATTCGCTAGAATTACTAAGCCGAGATTACGAAAATCAACAACATTTCCAGCACGTTGAACGTCGTCGCCGGCCCGCTTGGCGGAGACGCCTAAAATACATTTGGGCTCCAGTTTCCCGATGGATGGTTACATCTACCATGATTTTACTTACCTATGTACTATTCGAGTATGTAGATTGTTTATGTGAAGTAATCAGATAATCCGTTTGGGCCCAGTACTTAAAAGAATTACCCACTGCATTTCTTCCCATGCATGTCGTAAAAGGCGACTAATAGATAGGGACAAGATACCGTGCTAAAGGGCGACAGGCTCGCCACCTCTCACCTTGGCACGGTACTTCTACCAAGTCATGCACTAGGTGGGTTTACGTGGCCTAATGCTGCTTGATATCTTGCCCGAATAACTTGCGAAATGTGATGGTCGGTGTTGTGCTGTAATTTACCTGAGTTCTTGCAGCACAACACCGATTGATCTGTTTACCTCGATTGTCGGAATTCAGCGTGAGTGATTTGTATTTATTTACTTATCAGATAATCCCTTGAAATAAATTCTAATAAACTGTTTTCTGTCATACTGTACAGGTCCATAGTTATTCAAATAAAACTAAACTAAATAGAAATAAAAAAACTAGATAGGTTTTTTAGTCAGTTAATTAAAAAATAAGGAAAAATAAGGGTTTACATTTTTTTATGTTCTAGGCTGGCTCACGCCTATTATGCCACACTTTCGTGAACCATGATATTGTAAGTCATTTTAATCCCGACGGAGTAGGGTGCTATGACATCGTGAGGAAACCTATACACTAACAATACCAATGTGTACTAGTGTGTAAAGATTCACTGGAAGACATTTCATACATACATACATACATACATATCACTCACGCTTAATCCCGACAATCGGGGTAAGCAGAGCAATCGGTGTAGTGCTGCATGAACTACGGTAAATTACAGCACAACACCGACCACCACGTTTCGCAAGGCATTCGGACAAGATATCAAGCAGCATGTAAGCACGAGGACCAACTTACTGCATGACTCGGTGGAAATACCACGCCAAGAGATTTCCTTCCGCAATAAAAAGTCTATATTTATTTTTTTTTCATTTGCTTCTGAGCGAACTTATTATCTTCTGTTTCAGCTCGTTTTAAATATTCCGCTGCTGGGTACACGCCTCCCTCATTTGTGTCATCTCCCATTTACACTTCTTCTTATTTGATGAACACGGATGCTCTAAATACTTTGACCGAAGTACGTGAGCATCGCAGATGGTTATTTTCGGAGTGGTTACGCATATAATTAACGTATCAACGTGCGAGTTGTAACCAGAACCGACATATTGAGAACGTGAACTTGATGTTCAGTCGAGCGCGTGACGTGCGCACCGAAGAGAACTTCACGTTTAAGAGGATTTCCTCCAGATGCATTTTAGCACATTACCTTAGCCTAAATAGCCGTAACCGTAAATGATATTGATTTTTTATTACGGGTAGCAAAAGTAGAGGATTCATACTTTACTTGAAGAGAGAACGTCATTTGGTTAGATCGCATATATGTGTCGCAGGGAAATGATAAAAACAGAGATTTGGGGGACATTTCCCGGGATTTTATCAAATCCCATATGGATTTGACCAAATCCCATATGGATTTGACCAAATCTCTGTTTTCGTCATTTGCCTGCGACATGTGTTCATCAAAAGGGGATATTAGGATAAAACTGAATAAATAGCAAACGCACTAGAAGAAGCTGTGTACAAAATTTCGTAGAAATCGTACCCTAGGAACCCAACGCAATGACAACAAAAACAACGGCTAACATCACACACACATCAAGAGTAAGACTCTACCTAGGTATACACAACTTAGTAATTATTACTTGTCAAAAATCGAGGGTTGTTTGTAAGACCTCACTAAAAACAAAATCGTAGTGCTATTTTATCGTATAGTATGAGTATTTTTTCAGCGTCGTTGGCTCAGTGGTTGCGATATTCGGCATTCTATTACAGAAGTTAAGCACTGACGAGCGCGGTCAAGACCTGGATGGGTGACCGCTTGACGGTTAATGCTGGTCATGGTTCGGATTCCACGTTAAACTATAGGTCCCTCCCATCTCCTTACATGGTGGAAGGGTTAAACCCGCCCGGGACCGCACTGAATGAAGGTCGGTCGACGCGGCTATGAAATATAGTTCGTGTTTTCCGTCCAGTTAAGTGTAGTCGGCTGGAATTGAGGGAAGCGCCGACATGGCACCTACCTTCATAATTCACCAAGGTGTTTAGGCTGACATAACTGGTACCAGAAAACTGGTGCATTAGGTGATGTAGCCTTCCGTGTCAGTCTCCATAAAAAAAAGAGTATAAATTTTATATAATAAGAACTGGGCTGCCATTATCTAGCTTTTTTATGACACGATTTAATCGAAACCCCATACATATTGCCATCGATCGATAGTAAACTATTAACTGGTGGCGTGAAAGGCTTAGATAATGGACCCCCTGACCTATATGAGTAAGTAGATTTATAAATTAAAACAGTTACTAGATATCTGCTCATTTCCCTCGGCATCTTTGATTGAACTGCTTTGACCTCGCATGGCTTGTAGACAGTAATACATATATACATACATAACGTCACGACTGTTTCCCAGTGGGGTAGGCAGAAACAACGGATCCACGTGCAAATCCTGTCACACCTCTGCCGCTTCTTGCACTCCCATAATATTCTTCCTACATCCTCATCGGTTACGAGTACTGCGCACTTGCCCCTTTTTGAGAACCTGCTCGATATGTTCTAGGTACGTGCGCCTAGGGAGACCCTGCCCGACTCTTCCAATCGCATTCGCTCCAAAAATTTATTTCGTTAAGTCTTCTATCATCCATTCTCCCAACATGACCGAACCACTGAAGCATTCTTTCTCAATCCTTGTCTCTATATCTTCTTTCAAACCAATGCTCTCTCACTTCGCAATTTCTCAATCTGTCTTTCATTGTGACTCCACACATCCTCCTCAACGCGCGCATTTCCATACAGCATTTATTCTGCTTTCGTGCTTCTGCTGCCATACCCAATTTTCACTCCCGTAGATCAGTGTAGGGGCCAGCACTCTACCATGGATAGCCAAACATGCCCTATTGGACATACTTTGACTGCTCATATAGCGTGCAATGCCCCATTCACTAGATATCCGGTTTTCACTCTCTTTTCCACATTTTCTTCACATTTTCCATCTCGTGTGAACATATTCCCCAGATATACGAATTCGCTCACTTGATATTAATGTATTATTCCAAAAAGAACGGACCTCTCTGTGAGTAAGCTGGTATTATAAAAACTCTGATCGAAAAATTTATTTCGACTCGTTTCGCTCGCCGTGTTTGTCGCCAGAATTTTTCTTTTTTTTTCAGATGTTTGAAAAGCACTGCTCTAAACTATAGGAAATCGTGTGCGTACGGAGTTATCAACGAAAAGGACACGGGCATGGGTGACGGAAATTACTCCTTGTGGCGGGGCGCGCCCTCCCCACAATTTATCAAGCCATTACAATGTCGCCCTTAGTATAAAGGACTGCCCTATTGTGCCATTGTGTCTGTGGAGAGGCTAATAAGCACGAAAGTTTCCACTCTTTCCAGCTTAAATGCGTCTTGTTCGTCCAAGTCTCAGAAGGTTAGTGCCTACCAGATCTTTAAATATATACAGATATGGCTTTATGTACGGCGCGTATCCTCGCATTTTAGACTACGTTCAATTGTATTTTATTATCATTTATTGCACTCAAAAATATGGTACAAAATGCAAATGCTTAATACTAAAATCAGCATTCTCTTCCTGCCTGCCTTTGGCATTGAGATAGGGGTACGAGTGGCACAAATGAGAAAATTTTTATAAAAAAAAAACTTAGAAATAACACTAAGAATAAGTACATACATACATATCACTCACGCTGAATCCCGAAAATCGGGGTAAGCAGAGCAATTGGTGTTGTGCTGCAAGAACT
>WYDE02130129.1:0-11365 GCA_009867175.2 Adela reaumurella
CGCACCTTATCTCGTAGCGATATTCCCAGCTTGGCTCGCTCCATGGCTCGCTGGGCGACACGGAGCTTTTGGGCTATGCCAGCCGTTAGAGTCTAACTATTTTAGAAAGTGAAAATTCCTTATGTCCACGGGAACCACAAATTGTTTATTTAACCTGTCGTCTATTTAAATATGGAACATTCAGTATGTAAGTATAATTTATTTCGATTTAGATATTCTATCCTCCCAGGTAATTAGTTTAAATTTTACAAATATTTCAGCGTTCTCAAATTACAAAGAACTTAAAAGCTCCAAGCTCTCAAGCCTTCACAACCCATATTTACACCTCGAACTCAAAGTTCGTCGACCTTCCCGGTCCTCCTCGCGAACTGCTCCTTTGTCCTCGTAATTCGCGGAGAAAGACCCTTTCTTTCTTGTCGCCGGAACCCGTTTCCGATAAGTTTTGAGCGGCGAACGGTTCTGTTTTATTTTTTTGCTTGGTACTCGCGATGGCAGGTTATTGACACTGGTCGAAGAACTTGGAGACCAGTTTTTGCGTTTTTTGTTTGTTTTTTGTCATATCCGCTAATTATTAAAACAATGCCTTCGGTGCATTTTAACTTCAAAGAAGTGCGAACATAAAAACTACTATTTAATTTAACGTAGACATTTATCGTATGTTATATACCTGCCAGTATGTAAGTACCTACACTACCTACACTTACGGAACGTAGGTAAGAAGGTAAGTAAATAAATATAGCCTTTTTTGCTTAGCAGAAGGCGTACTTTTTGCCGGAGGCAATCACTTAAAGTGAACCTTTACACACATTAACACATTAGTATTGTACAGGTACATCACATTTTGACATTTAAAAGAATATCTTCTTCTTCTTCTTCTTTTGAAGTTATTTTATTCGCCCCGACTGCTGGATACAGGCCTATCTCATGAACATGATATGAGAGGATTTTAGTAATACACTTCCACGGTGACCAACCGGCTTGGAAGTGGGTTTCCTCACGAAGTTTTCCTTCATGGGAGTGTCAGCGGCCTTAGCTCAAATTATAAAGTTATAAATATTATGTTCCCAATAGTTATCGAACCCCCACCTGCCGCTAGAGAGGCGTGGTCTTGCTCGCTCGGCCAATCTGACACTCATAAGAGTATGCATTTCCGGAAAACCTGTAAATATTTAATAAGTCATCTGATTTCTCTCCTAAGATTTATTTATGTTGGTGGTACATAATATCTGCCTTGTATTTATGTCGGTGTGTGTGAGATTAGTGTGTGTCAGATTAGCCGAGCGTGCAAGAGCACGCCTCTCACGCAGGAGGCGCGGGTTCGATCCCCACTGGCAGATCAATATTTATAACTTTAGAATTTGTGCTAAAAATGGCTTCCGACACTCCGGTGAAGAAAAACATCGTGTGGAAACCCACTTACAAGCCGGTTTGTCACCGTGGAAGCGTATGAGTAAATCCTCTCATCATAATCATCATTATCATCATCAGCGTTAAACCGTCCACTGCTGGACATACGCCTCTCCAATTTGTTTCCAATCCTCCCGGCACTCGGCAATCGTTTGCCCGCGACGTACCTGATGTCGTCGTCTAGCGGGTGGTAGGTCCACCAGGTGGTGGGTCCCACCAGCACTAAATAGGTAGGTAACCTATAACGGGCAAATTCGCTGTCGTAATCGGCGGGAATGTATAAACCGATGTATGCTGTTGGATGAAGCAATGTATGTATGCCAGTAACATGTTAAATTGCTCTCAATTGTATCTGCTTACCCCTTTGAGACAGAGACGAGATGGTATATACCTAAGTATGTTTTTCGTTTAGTAACATTTGACTACAAATCGTAGGCTTTTTCGTGCAAACTATGAGTCACATATACTAAATATTCTGAAACAGTATTCCGCGTGCAGACCTAACGAACGAAAGCTCTCACAATCTATTCTCTCCATGTGTCCAAACCATCTAAGCATACCTTTCTCTATCCTTGTCGCTATGTATTCTTTCAAACCACATTTTTCTCTCACACATTTATTCCTACAAATATTTTCTATGCATGATAATAAAGCATTCATTCATTCAGCAAGCTCTCACACGGCAAAGTTATCATAACATCGACACATCATGCATACAAACATAAATAAAACATTATAGAATGCTCAAGGAAGCCTAAACGATCGTTATATATAATACCACCTGTGAATAGCAATTCATTCGATGTGTGCCCGTATCTAGTAGTACAAAAGAGGGGATCATAACTTTAGGGAACTGATAAATACCTCAACAGGAAATTTATTTCACCTTTTCGACGTCCGCATGAGGAAATAGTTTTCCATCCGCTTGGTTAGATAGACATTTTGATACGTCATTGACAAAGTGATGGAAGCTACTCATCATACGATATAGAAGGAGATAGAGGCGAGAATAATTTTTTTAATGAGTTTCCTTTCTTAATTCTCAGCTTCAAATGCCGGGAATTTTTAGACTTATTTTAATGTCAAAATGTACATATTAACAATGTAATTTATTTTTAAAATTTTGATAATTTTCAATTTTCAATTGATTAGATATGCACGTCATAATACGATACCTTTACCAAATTTAAGTAAAATAATGTAATGGGGTCAATTGTTTTCTGTAGCGATGGTACGCATAACTTTTTTGCATAAATCTGTAAATCTTTCAACTTTAACAATATCTACAATCATTGCTGGCCAGTTTTCACTTTCAGTGGACAATTCTGTCAAATGCTCCAATTCTTATCGGAGATTATCCAGCTTAGGGCATTCGGACAACATGATGTGCTCTATAGTTTGCTATGCTATCGCACGAGCAAACCGGTGAGTCCCTTAATTTGAAAAAGTTAAGTATGCAAGGGTTCCACAATGGCCGCTCCACACTTGTGTTATGGTATTTGTGACCATGATAACACCTAGCATTTTGTAGTCGGTTTTAACGGAGGGAAAGAAGAGTCTGGTAATGCGCCCTGTTTCGTTTGTCTCATAGGTAGCCTGGGACGCAGCCAGTGTACTTTGGTAAATGTGGTTCCGTGGTCCGTGGCTCTGTTGCTAAAGCAAAGGATAGAGGAAAGTGTCATATGCTAAGCTTGACTTGGAGTTTAAAGCCGTTTTTTTTTACTAGCTCGTCAGTCCACTCGTTACCTTGAGTTCCCATGTGCGCTCTCCGTCTGTCCGTATGTGGGCATCTAAATCAAAACAATTTTAGATGCCCTCCAGTGTACCGGATTCTGGCTAGATTGTTTCGGATGTCAACTGCAATTGGATGTGTTGCTTCTGAGTTAACCAAGAGTTCGAGAGAGTACCTTGAGTCGCTCAGTATACTGCATGGTTCTATTTTATGAATGCATATTATGTGGCTTTCAAAAAAGGCATACATTTTATTCCAAGGAATCAAGCTGTGAAGCTAGTTAGAGCAGTCTCCATGCGACAGTTTGTAGACGAGACACAAAGTGAATCAACCTCTTTGCAATGTCTGAGCGTGTGTAGCTTAAAAATTACTTGAGTATCTCCCACTATCCCCTTCGCTGGCCTCTCTATGGTGATTCCTTTCTAAAATCGAGATATAAAGTGCAGAGCCGTCGCACAGGTGACTAAATCACACTGGGACCTTACTTACACTGTAGTGAACGCTTTTATATTTAGTAAGTGATTACTGGGGTCAGCAGGAACTAAAATAAATAAGTAAAAATAGGAACGAAAAATAACAACGCCCATCCCGGATGAGACTATATATCCATCACACTACGTAATATATAAAACTGCCCTACTACTGGCCTAATATCACTGGAGTGAGTGAAGAGGTTTAAACCAATCGTAAGCTTTAACGCAGTCGATTTCACTCGACACGACCAGTCTGATTGGTTGAAATCGTGGCGATGTCTCTTCGCTCACTCATGTGATGATAACACGGTAGACGCATCCGTCAGTGCAACACGAGTATGTTCATTTATGTGCATAAGTAAATAAGTGAGATAGAAAAGTGCGACTCGGGCAAATTTTACACGATGCAAAAAAAACATTATAGGTAGGTAGGCAACACCAAAACTAATCCTAATCAGCATTGAAAGAAAAGTATTATTTATTTTACGTCTATTGTAATGCATCGGTGGAAGAAATGTTCACCAAAAAAATTACCCCCTATGGTATATCTCTAGATCCGGACCTGGTTCAAGTGTAGTTGATATTAAGCCTCTTGAATAGCCCTCCAGTGGCGAGGCAAGTGTACTTAGATAACGTTAGCTTTGCATATTTGATGAGCAAGTAGCTATTGTTAATATTTGTCGAATGTATACATACTGGCGATCGATATTATTACGAGTAGGTATTGTGTGTGATATGATAGGTATTGTGATTTCATATATTTATAGATATGATTGATTTATTTGATTACCTTCACAGTAACGATTTATAGTTTCATGCAGTAGACACACGGCAGAAACTGTATTTCCAAACAAAATTTAAAAAAATTGGAATTACTAAATTCGGGTGTATTTTTGATTGTGTATGTTACGCGATATCTTCGCCAATTGTGGACCCAATTTAATGATTCTTTTTTGCTTAGAAAGAGAGTAGTGGTGGTCCCATATAAATTTGGTCAAGATCTGATGAAGGACTCCGAAGATAGGAACTCCTCGATATCAAACAGAACACGTTTCGTGATTTAATTAGTGTATTGAAGTGGGTTTGATTAGATACCGATGGGTAGGAAGGATGCGGTGGGGGTAGAGGGAAGGAGATGGGAGATGTGGGAAAGTAGGCGGAGGTGGGAAAAATGTGGGACAGTTGAGGGGAGTGTGGGGGAGATTGATGGAAGGTGGTGGAACGTGGGCAGGTGGATTAAGGTGGGGAAGGGGTTAAGGTTGTACATTTAGTTACATATATTTTAGTTTTAATTTGTACCGTGCCAAGGTCACATGTGGCGAGCCTTTCGCCCTTTAGCACGTCATCTTGTCCTTTTCCCTTAGTCGCCTTTTACGATATGCATGGGAAGATATGCAGGGAGGGTCATTCTTTTAAGCACCGGCCCCACACGGTACACATATATAAACACCTAACATAGAATAAGTGTACGTTGAAATTTTTCCAGCGAAGTTTCTTGTCAGCTCTTCTGGGAAGTTTATAATTGGTGTGTGGTGAGTTATTGACACATAGAATGAACCTACAAATGATCGGCGTGACTTTACAGGAGTACAATCCAGCGAAGTTTATTTTCAGTTCTTGTTGTAAGTTGAAGATTGCTGTGCGTCGAGCTATTTTCATAGCCATCCGTGTCAGTTTCCATAAAAATAAAAAATAAAACCCAATTCACCTCGTCAATACAACCTTCATTGCACCCTGCATTGTAATTTTGCACACAAATTTTAACCAAGATATTTCAAAATTCGGAATCATTGCGCGCATACCAGGCCTACTACCGGCATAATATCACTCGAGTGAGTGAAGAGATTTCAGCCAATTGTATGCGTTAACGCACCCGAGATCACTAGACACGGCCAGTCTGATTGGTTGAAATCGTGGCGAAGTCTCTTCACTCGCTCATGTGATAATAGCACGGTAGACCCCCAGGGCGCTCGCTTAACGACAGGCACTCCCCCCTGGGTTGGTATTCTCCCGTTACGTGTAAAACGATGTGGAATCGTTTAGGACTTGGGACAGTGTTCACTCGATCACACGGAGGGCGATTAGAGAGAGAGGTAAGCTGTGCGAACCATTTTACGCGTTTTTTGGTAGAATAACCCCTCTCAACGTGGTTACACAGCCGTGTGTTAGTGACGTATTCCCTTCTTGAATCAGAACCACAGGACTTGAACCTTCAAGCCGTATTACTTAATGTACCTAACAAGTTCATTATGCTGTGTTTACACCTACTTCACTGCTGCAACTTCTGCGCCATCTGGCGTGTTGTCTAGAAATTAATGATCCGTCGTCCCCATTCTATCGCCGTTCGAATAGAAACAGGCAGGGAATGACATTCTGTGGACATCTTTCAACACGGACACAGAGCTCCGGAAGAGCTCGCATATTCCGTGCGGTAAAATAGTGAAACGCACTCAGCCGAAGTATTTCTCCCAAGGTACAGCTAGGAGTCCTTAAAAATGGCGTAAAGGAGTACCTGTCCGGCCGGCATGACATTTGTAGCCCCCCCCTCAGAAAAAGCCGAATGCACACAGACTTCGCTGGACACATAGCGCACCTTGCGCACACAACGTGGCACGCTTTCCCCAAAAAAATCAAGTTATAGTCTACTCACGTCAAGCCATCGGTCTGCAAGAAGCCAGATCCGCAAGCGAACCCATAGCCGTGCGGGCCCCACTTCTTTCCGTAGCAGGTCTTGCAGTAGACCTCGCTGTCGGGGCCGTCGCAGGCGATGATGGAGTCTAGTGTCTTTGTGCAGTCGCGGCACTTGAAACACTTGCGATGCCACGGGCGCCCCTTGGCCAGGACTTGCTCGGCGGCGAAAACGACTCCTCCGCAGCGAGGACAGCCTTGGCCCTTGGGAGCCATGATCGAAGTGGTGTCGATCAGGGTGGTCTTCGGCGCCTGGTCGCTGTGGGCAGATAATTGTTAGGCGGGCTCTAGGGGAGGGAAGCGGATTGGAAAGTCGATTAGATAGTTTTCGTCCAGCACTGAGTATAGATATACCAGTGCAAAGGATTCAAACTGATGATCTAGCCAGGTTTATGGGAAGCTCTGCGAATAACATGAAATAATAAAATAATGAGAGTAGTTATGTATTTTCGTTGTCACACTTTATGACACGTAACGGCCACATCATTACTTTGCAATATAGTGTTGGTAAGTTGCCCAATCTACCTGTGTAGGCCGATGATGTACGGCCGACACGGCAAAGGCGCAGAGTACAGAAATATGCGTTATAGTGGACATGCTCAGACGTTATTCAATTCGTCTCAGGCCGGAGCCGACGGCAGTTGTTCTATTTCGGTTTTGGCCGGCTGCCATCGTCCGTTTGTAATATAAGATGTTTTTATGAAAGTGACTACGCGCTAAATATAGCTTGCCGGCTCACGAAATCTTAGAAATTTTCCATCTTACAAAGAGGCTCGCTCCCGCACTCCCGGTTACGATGGCAACAGGCAAAAACGTTCTTAGCGTAGGTGGTGGCAGGTGCCTACCTACATTTATTTCATGCAAGAGTGTGAAATATTCAACGTGTTTTATAAAGATGATTCAGCTTAGATCTCTATGTAGGTACGACTGTCTGTACACATTAGAGTGAACATCTCCAGCACTCGAGTACCTAGAGATTTCAATCGACAAGACAGAATTCTAACTGATTTTGATGAGTTAACTCTAAATTGTGTTAGCACATTGCAAACAATGCCAAAGCCACTATGGAAGCGAGCGTGTGTTAAATGGTATTGTTAGTTGGCGATCGCTCTCCCGTCCTATAGACGACGATGTCCCGAACCCGACTGATGATCCCACACGTTCGTAGTACCTCTGCCACTCCAAGTCTCTTATATCACACATCAGCCCCAATGACGACATCCCGCTGTGACCAATGCCTCTAGGTCCAAATCTCTGAGCGTAGCATCCTACAGGCGGAAGCAAAAAGCTATCAGTGCTATTTGTTTACAAGCTCTATCTGATGAGAAAACTAACTGTTTATAGCGCTCTAAAGAAGATGCTGCACAGAAAAATGTTCTGCGATCAATCATGTGAAGTAATCTTTTAGGTACATAGGTATATAAATAATCAATTAAAACATATTCTGCGATAGAATCCACAAATTTATTTTCCAGAAGATCGCCGCTCGCAAGTTTCAATTGTTAGCAAATTTAGGTAGATAGGTAGCTTTACCAATTAAGACGCGCAGCAAGTTCAATGTGAATGTTTGAAAATGTACCTTACAATAACTAGACCACTACAACAGCTGCAAACTGTCGCAAAATATAAAATAAATCTTTGATCACACGATTTTTGTTGTAAAATGTTTTCATTTTCTATACAAATGTCGATATTTGATATTTACAGAGCTGGCACATTTTCTACTCTAAATTCACTCGGAAGAAAAGATAGAATAATTCGGAAATTGGTATATATATATATGATATCATAATTTTTTTCATTAAAAAGCGTGCCATCGATGGATAAGATGTGTTTTATATTTTGTGTAGTTTCTAGCCTTTAGACTGGTTTTTTTTTGTGGAACATTTTCAAACAGCTAGAGTCAGCGTTCCTACGCGCCTTAAATTCCTTTTACATTACTTACACAGGATGAAAACTTTATGAAAAGCAGGTCCGTGTTCTCATCAGATACGGCAGTCTCTCTCTACATTGCAGCTTACCCGTTAGCATAGCAGTCGCTCTGCAGTACACCAGCACCCTTGCCATACCCATAGCCCTTGGGGCCAAACTTCTTCGCATAACAAACTATCCGGGACAAAAACAAAGTGTTAGAAACAGGGGAGAAGACTGGGCTCACTTATGTATGACGTAGTGTGCTCTACTTTTAGGTCGGCCAACAAAGTTGGTACTTAGTAGATAGGTACGTAAAATGGAAATGAAACCACTGCTGATCCCGTCTCTTTTAAGTAGGCCGAAGTCATACATCACCGAGTGAAAGAACCAATTTCTTGAAAGCCAAGAACGAGAAAAGAAATATTAGAGTGAAGTGTTATATTAGAGCTCTAGTGATCGATTAGGAGAAACCTCCAGAAACGGAATCAGTGATTTGGCCTTACTTTGGTGCAATCCAAGTTTGTTGACCGAGTTGTAGCATTGGGTTGTAATTATGATACTACTTAGATATGTAAAATGTAGCTATGAGATGCTGAACATGGTATTCTATAATTATTTCGAAGAAAAGTATTATTCTTTCACCAGGAATGGTCAGTTCAGGAAGGTTTCAGTTAGTAGATTATTTTTTATAAGAATCCGATTATAAGTATCCCATTAGAAATCAAAGATTAGAGTGTATTTTTTTCCTAGGTATTAAAACAAGAGGAACACCTACCTTTACAATAAATGTCTTTGTCTGGACCCTCACAACAATTGGTAGAGTCCAGTCGTTTGCCGCATTCCCCGCACTTGAAACACTCCCTGTGCCAGCCCTTTAACAATTACACACGTAACATTTAGGGGACGGATCATGCAAGAAAGTTCGCAAGGTGTCGTGTACACAGATTCGTGGGGGCCAGGAGTAATAGACAGTTCTTTGAATGCTGCAGAAAGATCAGGCCCAATCCTTGAATATTAACGAAATGTATGGATATCTAATGACTGGAACTGAGAAACTGATCAAAGAACTGTCGATAAACACAATCTGCTTCGAAGGTTGCACCCACACATATAATGTACGACGAGGGATACACATGTGGTTAGAGACAAGGATTGTTGGTCGCAGTGGAAGTATATAGGTACCTCGGCAATAGATGTCCAAATCGGGGCCGTCGCAGTGCATGGTAGAATCGAGAGTACGGTTGCAACTGATACATTTGAAGCAACGTCTGTGATATCCCTACAATAATAAATAACACTCTTATGTTAATGTGGCTTTCTAGCAAAATATATAAAACTTGTCTCGTTCCGTTGCAGAGCCTATGACTCGTGTTGATTTAGTACATAGTTGAAGTAAATTTGAAGCCGTACTATCCATAAGCTTCGGATGTCCAGGAAAAACGGCGACATGTGAAGATGTTTTAAATGCTATACTTTCGAGTTCGGTCTAATCTTTTCTTTGTCTATCCTATAACCGGCACTTTGCGTGTGAGTGCGAGTGTGAGAATACAATAAATAAAAAGAACACGTTATTGTACTATAATTTCTAAGTTCTTCAAAATAGTCACCTTTCCGCGGGCCAACATCTGCTCGGCAGCGTATACGCAGCCTCCGCAGCGCGGGCAGCCCTGTCCGGGCGGAGCCTTGGCGATGACGCGGGGCTCCAGACAGGCGCCGTTGGTCCTGACGCCGGTGTCCCTACAACAGGCGCAGGGATCAGAGTGCGTCCGCGAGGGTGCGACTCAGCAGAAAGAAGCCACCTGTTAGCCGACCGCCGAGCGGCCGACAAGCGTTAGCTGATCAACAGAAGGTCGCGGCCTGAAGGTTGTTAGAAGCCTAGTTTATCTGAAGATTGCCGCAAGCAAATCGCCGCCGCAGCCGCCGCCGCGACGCCGAAACGCCGTAATGGGAGAAGGAGAGTCCGCGCTGCGCCGGCGCCGACGCCGCCTCGCCGCGCCGCGCCGGGTTAGCCACTGTTACTCTACGGGAGAATCGAGCTATGGGGCGCTTCCTTATCCCATCACGCGCTGCGCTGGTTAGAGCGGGCAGAGTGTAGCGACAGAGTTAGAGCTGTTAGCTGCGGGAAGGTGTTAGCGGCGGTTAGGTAGCGAGCGGGTACAGCGACCGGTGCGGTGCGGTGCGGTACGCCAGTGCAAGCCGTGCCCCAGGCGTTACAGTTGGATGTTGCTCACCGTTGCGACGCTCTCTACTCCGGACGGGTCCGCCGGGGGAGGGGGAGTGGGGGAGCGTCTAGGACGGCCCGCCCTAGACGCGGTTCAAACCATCTTTTGGGTTTTCTGATTCGACTTGTTTATTTGTATAAATGTAAATAAATGACCAATCAATAGAATAAATTAAGCGATAGATACAATTAAATAATCCTAACTATAAAGTAAGAGTACGAGTGGGGATAGGAGGCTGCGCGGCGGGTGACGTGGCTGCGGCGCGGGGGCGGGACGGGGCGGGGCCGGTGGCGCCGGCGGCTGCTGCTCAATTCCTGCGCGACAACAGAGGAGGAAGGTCATGCATGTGTAGGCTAGCGGTCGGCGACGGCGGCGCGCTATGTACAGGCGGCGCGCGGCGCGGCGGCCTGGGAGTCCCTCTAGCGGGGCGGGTGCGGGATTCGGGAGGCGGGTGGATGCGTTCATCAGTACTCACTCCTGGAACTGTGCGCCTTGGTCCATGGAGAGACAGCCCGCGCCGCCGCCGAAGCCGTATCCCTTGGGTCCGAACTTGCGGCCGTGGCAGTTCTTGCAGTAGATCTCTCCCTCGTGCTCAGTGCAGTTCGTCGAGTCGAGCGGCTTCTGGCACATTCCTGTAGACACAAATGCATCCGGTCACTATCATCTCAGGCACTCGCATAAATTATTTTCATGGAAAGTGCGACTATTGCAGGCGTCAGACTACACAGAGGTGTAACCAGACGAAAACCAAAATCATTCGGATATTTACGGGGCTGCAAATACCATGTTGGCCTACTATAGTGTTTGAAGGATTCCAAACTGTATGTATGTGTAGATATTGTAGGAATATATATATATATATATTTTTTTTTATAGACAACTAGCATGGGTGGCTGAGCCCAAAACTTCAAAAGAAGATCGGACACAGC
>WYDE02130240.1:0-11364 GCA_009867175.2 Adela reaumurella
GTGCTGTAATTTACCGGAGTTCTTGCAGCACAATACCGATTGCTCTGCTTACCCCGATTGTCGGGATTCAGCGTGATAGATATGTATGTATGTATGTATATTTGATGTAAAAATCTGAAATATATTAAGTAACTACCTATATAACTATACCTATAAAAACTACAGCAAAAATACAGCAATCGTAAAATATTAACATTAAATTCAGTGAAATTATCAATTAAAAACCAAATCTTTGGACAGATTTTATTAGACAATAAGATAATTTTCCAACAGATGGCGTCCCCTGTAGAGTTGCCCCTTAGGTACAGATCAACCATTTTATCTGTTCAATAAAGAGGGCCTATTAGAAAGATATTTTCTTGCTTACTCTCGTATTATGTAACGAAAGTAAGCAAGCCAAATATATTTCTAATAGAGATATTTAATTTTTTTACTGTATGTCTAAGTTAGATTAGCCGAGCGGGCAAGAGCACGCCTCACAAGCGGGTGGTGCGGGTTCGATCCCCACTGGAAGCCCAATATTAATAACTTTAGAATTTGTGCTGAAATGGCACATCACACAATGTGAAAACATCGTGAGGAAACCCACTTCCGAGCCGGTTGGTCACCGTGGAAGTGTATGACGATGTCTTCATGTGGCGAACTATTAATATATAGAATGAACATACAAAAATTCAGCCTGATCAGCCGAATTTAGGAGGAATGAACGTTGAAGGATTTCTAACGAAATTTCTTGCCAGTTCTTCTATGAAGTTGAAAATTGGTGTGTCATGAGATATTGGCATATAGAATTAACCTACACAATTCTGTCCGATCGGCCTAACCGTTTAGGAAAAATTTCCAGAGAAGTATCTTCCTAGTTTTAAAACTAAGTAGAAAATTAATGTGGGGCGAGCAAATGTCATATAGCATGATTCTATAAATTTTCAGCCCGATCGGCTGGGCGTCTATGGAGGTTGAGCGGACAAAGAAACAGAATAACGAACTCAAATGTTTTTTAATACCCTAGTCGAGTAATGGAAATCCTACTAATATAAGTACCTCTTTGCTGTGCTCACGACTGTGCTGGGCGTTATGCGGCAAGGATCGCTGTCTGTCCAGAACCAAGGGTCTGATGGCGGTGGGTGGAAGGATGTGTTTTGCGTGTCGACCGAGAGTACAGGAACCGCCCGCGCCCCCCACACAGCGGTTGTGCAGCTGAAAGTTAAGGTACATAGAATTAACCTCCCAAGACAATAATGCTTTCAATAAAAAAAATTTTGGGACACATAATTTTTTTTTCAATGATATATTTTTTAGATTGGTGGAATGCATCTCAGTGGTGCCGTGACAGGGATCTACAACGGAAGATTGTATGAAAATTGTGATAATTATTTTAATCAACTTAATACAGTAGAATATTGCAACTTATGACCCCTTGGCGTCACAGAGCCCCTGTACTTCTAGTCATCTTTAATCTACGCAAAACAGACAAAATACTTGTGTTCGATCTATTGTCCGGGCGTCGACTACCTACTCTGCTCCATTGGGGAGATATTTTATACTAAATGAGAAATATGTTTGTATACGTCTTTGCGCGACCAAATATACAGGTTTATACTTATAATTTGAGGGAAACCTACACGTCAGGATGACTTACAGTCAGGTGGCACCACCGGCAGTGTAGACCTGTGATGCCGTTGTATCCCTTGATCTTCTTCCTACACCGAGCACATTTGCCGTGACAATTTCCTGCAAGACCGAAGTATCAAAATTTGTATAAGCACACGTTATGTCTTGCAAAAGCATTTAATAACAACTAAGACCAATTTTGCTGCTGTTAACAGGCTTACTAGTGTTAAGGGTTTATAAAAATTTCAATAGTCCTTGCTCGATTTTCCATGTGTATATTTTTTATGGAAACTGACACGGATGGGTACATCATTCTAATGCACCAATATTTTTGGCTCCCGAGATATCAGCCCATTACACCTCGGTCAATTAGATAGGTAAGCGCCATGTCAGCACTTCCCCCTAATCGAGCCGGCTACATGTGTCTTTCCAGTTTGTTTTCTTTGTGATAATCGAACTGACTGTAGAAGTTAATAAATATAAATTGAAGAGCAGAGAGCTGTTTATGGACTTTCAGTAAATAATCATGAAACTTACCTACTTAGGGTGCGTTGTAAATTTGGCGATATTTTCGGTATGAAAGATTAAATGAGAGGAAAAATAACGAGATAGCGTTGCTTTTGCGTTGAAGAAGAGAATTCAACAAATGCCAAATTACTTGAACATTGGGTATCCCGACAAGAACAGCATGAAATCAAGAAGGTCTGATTGAGGAATTAGCTCTAAACATATAAAGTAACGTCATCTATCGGAAGCGGTGGAACCATTAGAACTTAATAATGAAAGATTTAAAGTAATTATCTTCAAAATATTTTTTTGGTTATGATAGATTAATTGGAAGAGCAGTGGCCGCGTACCAAGGGTTGCGAATAAGAGTCGAATGATTATACAACGCTACACAAAATATTAGTGAATACGATGACACGAGCTCCAATTTTGTGGTAGCACGTCATCGATCAGGTCGGTTAATTCGTATCACAACGGTGGAAACCAGTGAATCTAGGTTCGGATTCTGGCTGAGCGAGCTTCCTTTAATTCGATTTTCTGGATCACCTTATGAATGTTTAATTTTGTCAAATGTTTATGTAATTTATCGAGTGAAAGAACAAGTATACGAAGTAAGAAAAATTTTTTATTTTTAAACAAGAGTAATGCAATGGGTTTTACTGTAAAGCGAGAAGCTAGATTACCTTCGACCCAGTGATGAGAGAGTGTGGCAGCTGCTCTACGTGACTTTGAGTAGGTAGCGATACAGGAGGCGGGAGCGCGTTGAACACAACGCTCGTGAACAGTGAACTTGCAGACTGTAACCATACCATCAACATTAACAATGTAATAGCTATAACCTCACAAACGTACTGACCCCTAATCGAATGTAACATGAGATTGTCAGAATGTACGTCTGAAACTAAAGGGCCAAATTTCCATATTGGCTAATCGTTTCAACCAAGAACAGCACCAGCCAATAATAAGGATAAGCCACTGACGGCGGTGGCGGTTAAAGTCAATTAAAAATTAATAGATACAAAAGGCTTATCGAATAGAAAACAAATTTATGGAGTGAAATACATGGAATCCATATTTTTTCTCATTGATTACATAAACAAACAAGTACATAATAGTAAGTAGAATAATAAAAAGTTTTTTACGGCGAACTTCTGTGAGTCTCAACCCGGACAGTAGGTTTCAAAAGTGATAGATATAGTTTTAGTACTTGTATTTCAGAAACAAACTAAAACAAGTTATAGCAGACCACTGTCTGCTTGCCTGTCGCCTTTAGAGGCAACTGAGGAATGCGGAATAAGGGAAACGTAGAGATATAAAGAAAGAAAGAAAGAAGAAAGAAAGAGGACAGGTGTTTTGGATCTACATAAGTGAAGACCCCTCATCAATATCATAAACATGTAATGAAAAGGACAAATATAAAAAAGTACCAATTTGTACATATTTAAAAGTATGTAGGTATACCTTCTGTAAGAGGAAGGTGTAAAAAGGTGAACTCACATATACAGCAAAGCCCCTTCTTGCCAAGTCCGACCAGCATGTTGAGACACAGGTTGCAATATGCCGGTCGCGAGAAGTGTTTAAGTCGCCAGGCATGCTCGCCGTCCTCCTTCACATTGGTGTCTAGACCCAGCAGCACCAGCAGGGGGATTGTCGTCATTCTGGAGGCATTCAAGTTGGTTAGTTACCCTGCGACTAAATTACTCAGCGACAGAAGCCGGTGTCCAAAAGTGTATTTGTATTTATTTATTTATTGTCACGCTTATTAAAAACGAACAAAAAGGTAGACTTAATGCTATCATAGCACTCTTATATGTAGAGCCAACCTTTGGGGTGGGGACATCATAAGTAGGCGTAAACAAAATGAATCATTGAAATTAGGGTTAAATTTAAAAATGCATTTAAATAAATATCTAACCATCAGCATAATCAAGTATGGGAAGTAGGAGAGCTTGTATAAGCGTGATTTTAGTGCCCATAGGAATGAAATTCTATAATCGTGGCAAGTTAAAGTGACTGAAAATGTAAAACTACATAGATAGAAATATTTAAAAATAAACCTAAATAATCAAAATAAAGTATTACATAAGTCCTTTTGAATAACTAACGGACCAATCACTTAAAATTTTGACTAAGTAAAGAATAATGTTATAGTTTTAAGCCTGCGTTATTCCTCGTGGCACCTAATATGTAGTACCCTAAGCCTTACAATAAATTATTAAATGCAAATCTACTGAATAGATTTTCTTCTTTCTCAAGTGTTAGTCGATATTGTATTTTCATATTCGCAAATCTATCGAAGATCGCAGATTCCTTTATACACAATGTGACACAATGTCACATTGTAGAAAGTTACGCCTTGAGCATTGCCAGGATATCTCACTTTAGAACTGGCTATGGGCAGAATTTTGATTTTCGTCGCTGTTTTCTTTGGAATCTGTAGTTTTGGACCTGTCATCGTTGTAAGATTAATTCTTAGGTTTATTTATGCTATGCGTACTTAAACTAACGTACTTTATTACTAAATATTACATGTGTTGCAATGATCTTTGATGTGTTGATTTTTAGTTTGAATTGAAATAATTTGACAATGACACTGACACCTTACACACACTTTGACACATTGCCATAATGAATTAAAAAATCTTTATTGAGATTCAATCTCAATGATCTTACCCTCCTCTTTTCCACTCATCCAGGGAAACTGTTCCATCTGCGTCATAGTCTATCTCTACCATCATGTCTTGCAGGATCTGTGAATAAAAATATTGGTATAAAAGTAGAGATAAAAATGTGAAGACTACGATAATGACGAAATGGATATTTGGAGTTTTAGATAACGATAAAGTTTTAATGAAAGGTTGTAAATCTGAGTGAAGACTAAGATTGCGATGTCGACAGAGATCACAATGACACTCTTGTATCAACTCTTACAGTATAAACTTTTAAAATGCAGATATGTTCTGCATTTAGGATTCTTATATTATTGATCAAATAAGAAATGCGATATTCTATATAATACAATTGTAAAAGTCACTGACTCACTGACAGGCAACACACAGCCTAAACTGCTGAGTCTATAATCATGAAAATTTGCACAGGAGCTCCTTTTGGAACGGAGGTGAGCACTAAGAAAGAATTTTTTTAAATTAATACCGTTATGCGTTAGGTATCCATATATATTTGCATCATCATCATCATCATTTTCAGCGTTGTGTCGTCCACTGCTGGACATACGCCTCTCAATTTTTTTTCCAACCTTCCCGGCACTCGACAACACTAATACATCGTTTGCCCGCGACGTGCCGGATGTCGTCGTCCCACCTGGCGGGTGGTCTTCCCACACTTCGCTTCCCTGTCCAAGGACGCCAGTGTAGTACGCGTGAGCTCCATCGGCCGTCATCCCTGCGGCTAACGTGTCCAGCCCACTGCCATTTGAGCTTTGCCACCCGGTGTACAATATCTACTACTTTGGTGCGTCGGCGAATTTCTTCGTTTCGCACCTTGTCTCGTAGCGATATTCCCAGCATGGCTCGCTCCATGGCTCGCTGAGCGACACGGAGCCCTAGTTATATAGGGCTCATACACGCCTTAAGGTCAAAGCTTTAGGTCCATCAGGATTACTACATTTGATTTATTGCCATTATTCAGATCGAGCACAAAAACGCCGAAAAAAAAACACATTTCTTGTATGGCGACCCCCCTTATAATATTAACTTAACTTTACTTTTATTATTAGTTCTTATAGGACCATAGTAGTCCAAATTTCGTAAAAGAATATATTATTTATGTATTACTGTTCAAATATAGACTTATAACCGAAGGAGGGACGACGAAAAAAGCACGTTTCTTGTAGGGGGACCTCCCCTTAACTTTATTTTATTTTAATAAGTGTTATTATAGCTTTTAAAGTAGTACACACGCTATGAAAATTTCAAGTGTCTCCATATTATAGTTAAGAAGATCTTACAGACGGACAGACAGCGGAGGCTTAGTTATCAGGTTCCCTTTTTTCCCTTTGAGTACTGAACCCAAAAAGGACTAACGCCACACCAAATGCGCGCATTGCGCCGCAGAATCATTCACTATCGGCGTGTGTAACTTGTTGGCCTCTTTGCTGCGAGTTTTACGAATAGCTTTATTTACGTTTTGCATTGGAGGGCGCGTGTCAAGTTTGTATTCCGATGTACACACACATACGCCATTGTACCAACAAAAATCGCACGCATTAAATGGGGCTAGATTTTCTGCGAGACTTCACCCATAGGTAGCAGAGGTAAGACAAGACTCTTCGTAAAAAAAACAGAGCAATCGTTAAGATAGAATATTGATGAAACCGCAGCACAATATCGAACACCAGTTTCAGCAAAGTGTTTGAACAAAATACAAAGTCAATCAACCGGACAATCAGGTACGCAGATAGTGACGCTCTGCACTACTCCGAGATAGGATCGTGATTGTACGGTGCCAAGGGGAGACGTTGTTCTTCAGCAGGCAATCTTGTCCCTCATTCACCTATTTCGAATGCACGCGAGATGCACGCACGACACGTACGCAGTGTGACTTGTTTTGTTTGTTTTTATGATACGTCAGCACCCACATAAATTAACTTGTTCTGTTTTCACTGTGTTAAATAAACATGTTTTTCTTTATATGTAGTTGCTTATTTTTTATGTTGACAATAATATACATACCTAATATTACATATTTTCCGTAAAGGACAAATAATAAACAGTCAATATACTGAGTTGCCGATAAACTCAATATTCCCGTAATCTCTATTATACGAGATATTTTTCGGCCAAACGAAATTAGGCGGTACAGTGAATCAATTTTCTCGGCCTCTGGCTTTCCTCCGCAGAATAGAAATAGAAACAGTAATTCGGGAGACGAAAAGCTGGAACAAGCGAAAGAGTTTGTGTATACAACCTCATTCAGTTGTTCATTTGTGTTCCATGTACAGCGATTTTACGATTGCTTCATTTGATTATACCAGAGATCGTTATTTGTGGCGGGCTTAATAAGGAATATTGTATGTATTCTTTATTCGTATACCTAAAGGTTACAAAAGGGCGGGTTAAATGCCGCAAGAGCATTCACTAACAACCAAGCTTTGGGATGTGATATTGGATGTAGGCATACAACAAGAAATTAAGTGATAATTTTACAGTAAATGTTGAATAGGCGAACCCGGAAAATCTCCGAGACCACTATTGTGGTCTGATGGACCATAAGTGTGAAAAGTATTTAAGAGACGTCAAGCGTTTCATTCAGGGGGTGGATGAGCAATGCTGCATCTGAAGAGCCCTCATCGAGCGGTTCGAGAACTCATTCCTAATACCAACGCACGACCAGGATGTGGAATCAACTCCCTTCGGAGATTTCTTCAGTTCCCCTAACGCTGGGGCCTTCAAGTAGGGTCAGCAAGCATCTGTTGGGTCGGCGCGGTGCTCGACTACGCCTTTTTTACGGATACGTCGATAAGGCAAACACAACTGGGGGCAAACGCCGATAGACTTTAAAAAAATCATCCATTCAAAAATCTCCAGGTCTTCAATTCTATGGGACGTATGTAGTTATATTTCGGATGTTTATATCTAGTTACTTTACTGCTTTCATCGCTTTTACTGTGTTTCTGCCTTCTGTTTTCGTTTCATCGCCTCGAAAAAATCGATAATACAATTATCTTCTCTTTGCGGAATTTCACTTCGTCGCTCTATTACCTAAACACCAGCTGCGACTTGCGACTGAGCGATTTAACTTTTAACACTACGCCGGAAGTTGGGCGGAGCGCACATGTGCTCGGGAAATCAGCAACGTCCAAAACGATTCCTAATAGGGGAAATTGGAGGTAATCTCTGTGGAAAACTTGCAATATCGTGGTTATGAGAGAACTGCACCCCATTGTGGAAGAATTCGATGTTAACGATCGCAAATCGTTTTAGTTCTTTTAAGGAAAGTATAGCATATGGCGCGCGCCAGTTGCGTGACGCACCTTTTGGCGTCTACGGGATTTCGGCTAATTCTTAAATAGTCGAAAATACCATTCCGGCCTGCCATGTGCTCTCGTACGGCTGTCTTAAATGACTTTATATTTAACATTGGAGAAATTTCTTCGATAGGGATTTACCATTCGGAATATGGAAGTTTATCAAGGCGGCTTGTCCACATTGTGGGTATTTCTACTAAATAAGAGCGTATATCCATTTCCTTAAAAAAAACACAAAAAATATATTGCAGCCTGTTACTAGAAAAACGGTAATAGGAATGAGACGATAACATTTTGATTGAAAATAAACAATTTCTCTATCCATAGCTGCGTACTTCAAAACTTTTCCTCGCTAATCTGGCGCGTGTTTCGCAAACAGTTAAGTAAAGTGGAGTTAAATATTGTATTATTTCAGTAGCGCCACGTCCGCGGCTCCCTTCACGGTTGCCGACGGGGCGAGACTTTGTCACGTGCACCGGCCGCTCGTGCAGTCCGCTACGCGACGCGGGAGCGCTACGCACGGTCGCAATAGTTAGTACGTGATAAAACGGACGCGATTTAGTTGGACGTGAATAGGGTGCTTTATGAGAAGGAATAAATTTCAACTAAAATTATCTATGTTGTATGGACATACTTTATAACAAAGACGCATTTTTTTTAATTATTACGAAGCGCGAAGTATAGAGCTTCCGACAATTTATTATGCTAAGCAGAAAACATGTACACACATTTTTTACGATTGTTGCAGGATGCAATGAATAGGAGACTACTAATAACGCTATCTATAGGTACTATAAGGTAATAAAGCGAAGTTTCTACGGCAGGCCGGCAGGCGATGTTACGTACGGCTTATGTATAATCGGTTATAACTCGAGATCCACTTTATCGATTTACATACGGTTTTCACTGTTACACGACACTTTAAAAGATGGAAAACAACCATCAAGCTACGTTATCGGTGGCCAGAGCTGTGAGCAAATAGGTACATTATAGCGCGCTTTTCGAGCCGCGGGCTTAACTAGTATTATATATTTGCGAACGTGTGTTTGTTGGTTTGTTTGACCTTCTTTCTTTCTTTCTAGCGATAACGGTGCAACGGATCGAAATGTTTGCATAGATATAGTTTATGAGCCGGAGATTGCAATAGGATACTTTGTCTTTCCCGCGTCTTCGTCCTCGCGAAATTTCATGCGGGCGAAGAGGGTTCAATGGATCGACGTGATTTCTTGTACAGTTTATGGGCCCGAGAGTGACATATGCCTTTTTTTTGCCCGCAACTTCGACCGCGTGAACTTGACTGCAGCCGAAGGCGCTGATTAAAATGTGTTTCTCACCCAGTTCAGCGATCGGTAAAAATGGAATTGTTTCTATAGTAAGTTATATACAAACATAATTCAGCCTTTTTTGCAAGTACTTTTAACTTTGAACTCGGGAAAAAGCTCGCAGTATATAAAAGGAGGTTGGAAACAATTGAATCATCTTCTCTATAATAATGGAGCCTTATTCTAAAATGATTAAGCTACCAAGCGAACCCGCCGCGCCGCCACGCCATCAACATATTCAAGCGACATACTAACCCTGCCTGCGTATCCCGTAGCAAAGTGATCACGTACGGAGTTATGACATGCTTTTAGCGTCCTCCCACCTACGTGTATTCAACTCTGGAATACTCCGGATCTTTGCCGTTACCGGGCAGACGAAACTCAACCTCAGGAATTCGATGTGCGAGCGGGATGCACACGGTTCCGGACACACCGCTCCGGAAGAAATAACATAGTCAGTGCGGCAAAATGCACTCGCTGACTAAGTATTTCCGCAAAGGTACAATTCGATGCCCTTTACAAGGGTCGTAAAATAACCCCCCCTCATAATAAGCAGAATGTCCATAGGCGTCGCTAGGTTTACCGCAGACACACAGACTTGGCGTACACTGCATGCCACAATTCCATTTTTTTTTTGGAAGACACACGGTCTTTTATGAACTGGATATGTCGAGTAGCATTACACCGGTAGAATTGGTGGGTTCACGATCCTCTCGCCATCTTTTGACATATCTAATTTCGCCTTAGCGGATATTTAAACGCTGTAACGCGCTTTTGAACTATGTAGGTACTTGTTTACGTCCAAAAATCGAGGTGCTCTAAAGAAAGCTCCCGCGCCAAAGTACGAAATTGGTTATTTCATGAAATAATTATTCCTGAAAATTTGCCATAACGTAAAATTATTCTCATTTACACAACCTAACAAAAACTTAACCTAACATGCCATATCGTTGAATTAACCATATTTATATAATTAACATCATTTGAAGAACCTAACCGTGTTCGGTTCGTTGAAGTTAACGGCCCGTTAAAGTTCGAGTGTCAGATTGGCCGAGCGGGCAAGAGCACGCCTCTTACGCGGGAGGTGCGGGTTCGATACCCACAGGGAGCACAATATTTATAACTTTAGAATTTGTGCCAAGTGGCCGCTAACACTCCGTTGAAGGAAAATATCGTGAGGAAACCCATTTCTAAGCCGGTTAGTCACCGTGGAAGTGTGTGACAAAAATCCTCCCATATCATGTAAATAAGAGAGGCATGTACCCAGCAGTGGAGCGAATGAAATGGCTGCAAAAGAAAGAAAGAAAAGAAGAATAACGTAACATGTGAAATTAGGTTAATAGCCTAACCCAGTGCATTCCATTTTATGGAACATTTCACGATATGTTAAATTCCTACGATCTGGCTATGGAAATATTGATTTAACGATATACTAAGCGAATAATTACCTACCTACTTAAATTTGTTAATACACAATACAGAAATACAATTAATTAATTAGCGTTGGGTTAAAAAGTTTTATAGAATTGAAGGAACTGTATTGTAGCATTTGTAGCCAACATAAAATGAATTAATCAATATATACTTTTCTGCTGAGCAGAAGGCGAGCTTATGGCCGGAGTCGACACTTTCAGTCAACCTTTCATTAATCAAGGGTTTAATCAGTATCGAAAACTAAGTGGATTCGTAGAAAAAAAAGAACACATTGGAAAAAAACAATTTATACATTTAAAAAAATTCTAACCTCAAAATGAATCGTGAAAGTGAAATTATTTTTTCGAAAATCCAAAAGTCTTAGAACAAAAATGGTTCAGTTTGACCTACTAGGTCCTACTACGACCCACTGAAAGGCTACTGGTCAATACAATTAAATAAAATAAATAAATAAATCCGTTTATTTTTCAGGTACAAGTCCCAACAAATACAAAATGAACACAC
>WYDE02130351.1:0-11364 GCA_009867175.2 Adela reaumurella
TCTTGAACACGTCTTCTAGTGCATTTGTAAAGAGCTTGGGTGAGATCACATCCCCTTGTCTCACCCCCTTTCCAAGTTGGATGAGGCAAGTGGGTGTTATCGTGGAGTCTCACAGTCATCGTTGCTGATCGATACAAGTTTTGGAGTACCTCGACGTATCGGTGGACTCTGCATATTGGTTAATTTTGTTAAATCATACCTGACCTTATCATATATTTGTACGCCAATTTGCCGTGAAAGAAAAAAAAATGTAATTGGAAATATCTCACCATTTCTGTAAAATTATTGTAAAGTAAGTTTCTTTAGGAGTGTACATAGATAGGTACGTGAAGTTATTCAACTTCACAATAAACATAGTAGCAATTTCATGAGGGCGTCACGTTTCCTTGCGCTCCACCCTATGAAACTAGCGTTTTTAGTGAGAAAAATGAAAACGCGGGAAAATTAATAATTTTTCTAGGTCACAAGCAAGTCCTTTCCAATTTTTTTTTTACTCTCATCTGTTGAAATGAAATTGATAACAAAAATAACATTAATTAAAAAAAATATTTAATATATATCTACGTGTCGCCCGACTTATGTCTCTCAAACATTCCATCAACAAATTCTGAATGTCATTGAGAACACGCTGTATGGTTTGTTACAGTGGTGGTGACATCAGCACCGGCCAACGAAGCGGAGCTGCAACTCTACAGGGTTATGCAGAGAGCCAGCCTCCTCGCTTACTATGACACTCTTCTCGAGATGGGTCAGTATTCATGTTCCAACTGGATTTTACTTCCTACGAAATGAAACTGCATCTCTATACGGGTGAAGCAGAGAGACAGATTCCTCGTCCACTACGAAACTCTCCTCAAGATGGGTTCATGTTCCAACTGGATTCTACTTTCAACAAACTGAACTGCAGTTCTATATGGGTTAAGCAGAGAGAAAGTCTCCTCGCCCACTACGACACTGCCCTCGAGATGTGTCAGTATTCATGTTCTGACTAGATTCTACTTTCAACGAAGCGGAGCTACAGCTCTCTACAGGATGATCCAGAAAGCCATCCTGGTCGCCCACTACGACACTCTACTCGAGATGATCAGTATTCATGTTCCAACTGCATCTAACTTTCAACGAAGCGGAACTGCAACTCTATACGGGTGATGTACAGAGCCAGCCTCCTCGCCTATTACGACACTCTCATTGAAATAGATCAGTATTCATGTTCCAACCACATTTTAGTTTCAACGAAGAGAAGCTGTAGCTCTCTAGGGTGATGTAGTCACCCAGTCTCCTCTCGACATTCTCCGTTAAATGGGACATTCATTATTAATGTTCTAACTGGATTCTAAGGTCAACAAAGCGGAGCTGTAGCTCCACGGGTGATCCAGAGCTTCTTCGCCCACTACTACACTGGCGTCAGTATTCATGTTCCAAATCTACTTTCAGGATTTATCATGTCATGGCACTTTATTTCAATATGATTAAAGCAATATACTAGCTGTTCGCACTGTGATATAAGTGGGGTATCCTTTGACGAGCAATTAGCCATACTATTGCTTAAATCAACGGTAATTATAATTTGTAGGTTTTAGATTTATTTTTATAGTTATAGTTTGTTATTTTTAGAAATAGCTTTAATTATTTTTAAGTATTTTATTTGAAATAAATTGTTTCCCTAATTAAATAAAGTACAGTAAATACATATACACTTTTTTGTTTAGCAGAAGGCGGACTTCCAGTAACCTTTGTACACTACAACACATTCGTATTGTTAGTGACTAGGTTTCCTCAAGGTGTTTCCCTTTATCGAGGTCCATTGTAATTATAATTATATATAATAATAAATATAATTTGCACACAAGTTTAACCGAAATTTTAATATCCGAAAAACTGTACGCATACCAGGTTTCGAACCCACGACCTTTCGAATTTCATTCGATCCTATATTCGATATTCGATACAATAGGTATCCGAGCGAAAAAGTTCGACTGAGTTGAACTTTGACGCGACACTCGAAGTCACATGCCCAACCACGTGATCAGCCACTTGATCCTCTTGACGCTCATGGCTTGACGCTTGACGCAATCATGAATTTCGAATTGTCAATAATTTTATTTCGTGTATAAAAGGCGTGCACTCACAAACCACCATTTTGATTACCTAGTGATTAGTATGGATAATTAGTAATAATTAGTGCTTAATTTGCACCTGGTGTAATCGACCCTAATAATTAATTTTATTTCATTATGTACCTACATATTTTTAGATTAAGGTAACGCTTCATCACTCGTACCAATTTGACTTTACAAGACCAATTATTACGTACCTATAGAAATAGAAAACTAAAGTAAGTTTACTGTAAAGAATTACGAGGCCCTAAAATTAACACATTTCATGAAATTTTGACGTAGGTAAATATATCTACACTAGAAACAAAATATGAGAAATGTAATACTGTTGATACCTAGAAATTTACCTAAAAATACCTAGAATATTTCATCTGCATTTCAAATAAAAGAGAATTTTCTGAATAACTTGACAGGATTTTTCACAATTAACTAAGAGGCAAACCCTGTTTTCTTTCTCTCTCCCCTCTTTTATATGAGCGTTAGATGAAACAGAAGCGCCTCGAAGCATCCGCTTAAGTTATTTTTATTTAAAAAAAAAAACACTCATTACTATATAATTCTAGGAAGGTAAATGCATTGTATTTTTTTTTCCTTTTAATGGAAGAGAAAAACTAATTCAACCTTTTGAAAACTTTCGGCTCTTCTCGCGGCGACTTTATCGGATTGTCCGAGTTTCGAACAGAGCGTCGACGTTCATGGAAGTTTTCAAAATGTTGTTCAGCGACCGCGGTAATTTAAAAAGTATTGAAAAACTAATTCAGTGATAATATGTTTAACTTATGCTTACTCATTGAAATCTAGTTAAATTCAAGGTCCATTTACAAATGATTCTACTAAAACGTTGCATGTTTTCTAAATTGTGAAATTTCTTTCATTGCAGGAGGTGACGACGTGCAGCAGCTATGTGACGCTGGCGAGGAGGAATTCCTAGAGATAATGGCCTTAGTAGGAATGGCATCAAAGCCTTTACATGTTAGAAGACTACAAAAAGCCTTACAAGAATGGGTTACCAACCCCGCCTTATTCCAAATACCCATAGTTCCTAACCTCTGTCCGTCCGAAAATCCTTTCATGCAATGTAATCAAAGACTTCTTAGTATGCCACCATCAACACCTAACGTCCTCCCGAGAGTGACTGTAGCGTCACCAGACAGCAATCGCCCTATGTACAGCCCTTCACCAGGAGCCCCAGAGAACAGTTGTGGATCCACAACATCTGCTCCAAATGCTAGTCCAATTCATAACCAAACTCCTCCATCCAATCCTTTACCTAAACCAATAATATCCACTTCACCGGCTCCAATCGTCTCCAACAGTGCAACTAACTATACGAACTCTAGATCATTTTCACCTCAACTCTCCACGTGTCCGCCGGCTTCGGCCAGCACTAGTCCTTCGTCTCCAGTTCAGCTGACTCCTATCCTCTTCGACGTCCAAGTTCAGAAGCTGGCGTCGGCAGCCGAGAGACTGAGCAAACATTTACCCCAACTAGAACCGAAACCGCAAAACACGAAGAAAAAGATGTGCAAGGACCTCGAGCTGGTAATGGCGATGCCGGAGACGGATCCTAAGAGAATGGAAGAGATTAGAAAATATGCAGCGATCTATGGACGGTTTGACTGCAAGAGGAAACCGGAAAAACCTTTGACATTGCACGAGGTATGTTATAATCATCACCAGCACACATCATCCTGCAAATTTAATTTTTACTGCTAAGACAAACTATCCCTCAAGCCATAGGTATCGCAACAGACTACCCCACTTTTATCTCATCCGCCGAATAGGTATGCTTAGTAAATTGTCAAATTTATCCATTTATGTATTCTAGGCATTATTGGTACAGTCGCTCAGGGGCATTTTACTTACGCAAAAGGTTACGGATTCCCGATATTTATTTATTTCTTTTCTTTTGCAGCCATTTTATTCGCCCCACTGCTGGGCCTCTCATTTACATGATATGAGAGGATTTTAGTCATACACTACCATGGTGACCAACCGGCTTGGAAGTTTTAAAGTAAATATTGTGCTCCCAGTGGGAATCGAACCCGCACCTCCCGCTCGAGAGGCGTGCTCTTGCCCGCTCGTCCAATCTGACACACTAATATTTATTTATTTTATTACAATTAAAAAAAAATTAAAAAAAGGATTTTTCTAGGTAAATTTTATTATGTTTACTCTTTATGTTTTATCTTTTTATGTTTTACTCCTTTCGTTCAATAACCGCAAGTGGATAGGATAAACCATAAAATGTGAACACACAAAGTTTGAAGACCAGTTCAAATTTGAGTAAATTTCAGAAATTCGACTAAAATTCAAGTGGCCATGAAACTTTGTATGGCCACATAACATGGTCTTACTTAATATTACGTGTGGTTACTGAACGAAGGAGTAGAACATAGGATGGAGGAGTGGGGCAGGCTTAAATTCAGCGCCGCACACACCATTTAGTAGGTGTGTACCGGCAAAGGCAGTGCCTGTCCTTTTTTTCTTTTCTCCTAAATGCATACTGAACTCTAATGTATATAGTAAGTTATTAAGAGAAAATAAATATCATTTCTTTCTTTCAAACATAAAAATAAAGAAAATAAAAATTTACCTCGAAAAATAATTTTTAATTTCTTTCTTTCAAACATAAAAATAAAGAAAATAAAAATTTACCTCGAAAAATAATTTTTAAAATTTTTTTTTTATTTTGTCCCTTTATACAATAGCGGGCATTTATTTTTTCTGAAAACTATAAATTAATATACAAAAATTTCATAGTGGGAATCGGTAACCTCTTGCGTAGGTAAAATGTCCCTGTGCGACTGTAATACATAGGTCACAAACTCACAATACGTAAAGAAACGGTGGTAGCAGTGACGGAAAACAGATATCTTTTCTTCTTTCTTTTGCAGCCATTTTATTCGCCCCACTGCTGGGCACAGGCCTCTCTCATTAAAATGATATGAGAGGATTTAGTCATACACTTCCACGGTGACCAACCGGCTTGGAAGCGGATTTCCTCACGATGTTTTCCTTCACCGGAGTGTCAGCAGCCATTTTAGCACACATTCTAAAGTAATAAATGTTGCGCTCCCAGTGGGTACCGAACCCACACCTCCCGCTTGAGAGGCGTGCGCTTGCCCGCTCGGCTAATCTGACACTCAATCAGAAAACAGATATATCTGCTAGTAATCAACTGCCTTGGCAGACATCAGAATTTATCTATCCGTCAACTGGACGAGCTTCTCCAATTTCCTTCTCATGCTTCCGACACATATCGACTTAACACGGCCATTTGCGCATAAAGCACGTAATATAATCGACCTCTTAGGAGTGGTCATCACATGCTTTGATGTGCCAGATTATTGTAAAAGACTAGAAACAAACGTTTTTCAGGTGATGGTGAACGAGGCGGCTGCCCAAATTTGTCGTTGCGTGCCCGCGCTGCTGACCCGCAGGGATGAGCTGTTCCCCCTAGCAAGGCAAGTCGTCAGACATGCGGGTCTGCACTACTCCAAGCATGCGTGAGTTTTTCTTCAAAATACCAATTTATAATTCATATAAGCCGTTGGAAGTTGTAAAATTATCGGCCTATCTCTCTTCTAAGCCATGTGTATAAATTCTTTTCGAGAGTCATAACGAGTCGACTGACGCAGAGGTTGGATCAATACCAACCACACAAACAAGCTGGGTTCAGGAAGGGATTCGGAACCTACGATCACATACTGACTATAAGACAGATAATTCAAAAGGGTGATGAGTACAACAAACCGATATTTCTGACCCTTGTCGACTACGAGATGGCATTTGACTCAGTTGAAAAATGGGCGGTCGAAAAGCTGGCTGGCTGTCCCTCCTTAGATGCAGAGTCGACCTCCGATACATCGAGGTACTCCAAAACTGTATCGATCGGCAACGATGACTGTGATTCTCCGTGGTAACACCCGTGTTATCCCACTGGGAAAAGAATTGAGGCAAGGGGATGTGATCTCACCTAAGCTCTTTACAATTGCACTAGAAGCCGTGGGTGAGTGGGTGAAAATGGGCATCAAGATCAATGGAGAGTTTCTCAGTCATGTTCGTTTCGCCGATGACATTTTCGTTCTCACTGATTCCCGAAATCAACTTCAGAAAATGCTCAGCGACCTCCTATGGGGGATCGCTGTCGCTGAGGGTCGGTCTAAAGATGAACCGAGATAAAACCAAAGTCATGTATGTACAGAAATATTACGAGCATTTTAGTCTTTAATATTTATTGTCTTAATGTTATCACTTTGACGTCTGGTTGCAGACTCCCTCCTGCCCAGGGCTCACCGGCCGAAACGGAGGCCGATGAAGCGCCCTCCCACGCCAAGCGAGCGAGACAGGTCAGCTCGCCGCGCGCGCGCTCCACACGATGCACGATCACGCCTCGCATAGACCTCACTATTTAGAACTCTATTTAAACATCTTCTTTTCAACATATTTAAAAGTAGAAACGAGAAGAATCAAGCCTTGATGAGTCCTTTATTCCTGATCCTTTTCGTAATGTTGTGTTTGGTATAGAACTGCTGATTACTGACTTTCTCAAGTGTATACTGTTGATGTTCATCACGCGTACTATTTATCAGAGAAAGTTACGACTATCCACCCACAACAGGCGCTTCTTCAAAAACCACGGAATTTCCTCTCACGTGTGGAAATTCATAGTTTGACGCAAGATATACCGAGCTGTATGAGTCACTCGTAAGTTGGAATTGCTTCCTAACGTTTCGCTAGCACGAGTGGCCAGCTTCTTCAGAGGTGCTTCCATCTCCGATGCTCGCAGTAGAGCTCTACTTACGTTACGTTACCGGCCATTAAGCCCGAACAGAATCACTGTACCTTCAAACGCCCGGCCGCGAAAGCCTCAACCATTTAGAGACATAATAATTTATCATATCGTTATCGCTTACCATACGCATTACAAGAAAACAACTTGTTTTTAAAGACGTTTCGTTTTCATCAAAATCTTTGTATTTAATAACATAATGTGCAAAAGAGCTAAGAGCCTTAACAACCAAATCACAATATTACTACATATAGGTTTACTTCAGGCGATAAGCACTAGGACTCATCAAGGCATTGATTTTGTAGACATCTTATCGAAATTCTAACAAAAAAGTGAATCCGGTGAAATTTTGGTTTCGGTGAAAGCACTACCTTCTCCATATATATTAACAATTCTTCCTAGTCGCATGCAATGATTGATGACGCACACACTCGTGTACTTCGACTTATTTCCATAATTCGTCCTTAAAATCAAAATCAGCTTGTTAAAACTCTTTATCAAACTCACGTTTTACATTTTTGGTATCTACGATCTTTAAATGGACCTTTTCTTTCTCTTAATTCTATACTTTATCTTCCGTTAGATAAAAAAACTTATACACTTGGGAATTCCTTTGTACATTTATTACATTTTATAGCTTAAACATGGTTAATTAATTATCATTATTACTATTTTTTTGTAACTAGAAAATGTAATTGATTTTATGTCTATTATTAATATGTCCGTTATGTTCCAGTACTTTAATACTTCTGTATCAATTAACTATCTAACAGGTTCTATAGTGTCAAAGGTAATTTAAGGTAAGATCAAAATAACATTATACGTAGGTATAAGTTCTTTCTTCAATTCATTATTCAGCTATAATTCAGATCTACCAAGTTGTATGTGGTAAAAGATTATTGAACTAACATTTCCAACGTTTCGTCCATGTGGTCTGTCGAAATCCTCAATAGGATACGTTTTGAAGAAAACTATACCTCCTCATCGTGGTAACTGCTAACATGTACTGACATGTCTGTGTTTCTCTACACTAATTCCTAATACGTGAATCAGATCAAATTTGGGTTTAACATTTTAACCAAGCTGTAGTTGTCAGAATCATATCTGCAACCCCTCACTAGGAGCCAGCCAAAATCTCCCCTGTTGGGGCGTCCGAACAACCATCTATACGAAACGCTTTTAACATCTTAACTCCGATGTTTAGCAGCCAACAAGGCGCTGCTCTTGCTGATTTCTTTAAAAAGTGAACAAGAGAAAATGACATTTCTATCTTCGCAGTTTCAGTGAAGGCAGAAATGTTGCGGAAAATCATCAACAACTTGGTAGATAAATATTCACTGAAAACTCCCAAATATCATTTATTTCATCCTTTATTTTGTATAATCCCTTGTAATTCTTCCCACCATGTCGTAAAGGATCACTGGTGATTATGTCTACTTTAAAACCTATGCTAACTGCTAAGTAGTTGAATGTTTCATTGTAGCTGGTGTATGAAGCTTCTGTGATGGTGAGTAACTTGCATGTAACTAACTAATACCTATATACGTATAACTACTACAGAAACGTTCTTCGCTGGAAGGACCAATGTCAGTAGCTAATTGTTCTAAAATAATGCGACTTATTTTTTATCAACTTTAGACTTCTTTACATTAAAAACATCTCGACTATTGCATACCTCATTTAAGTTTGTTGTCTATGTTGGTTTTCCGTTCATAATTCCTTTCAAGATATTTTAGTACTAATACTGTTCTACGCAAAATTGCATTTAATGTCGTGTTTAATATACCTACCTATATTTACAAGGGATGTAGAAAGCATTATACTCTTTCGCTCTTGCCATCTATTTACATCTGTTCCATTTTTCTTTATAGAAAATTAAACAATAACACTAAACCAAACTTATGAAACGTCTTGTGGTTTCCAGGATGGTGAAGAAGGGACCAGAATCAGCCCCGATGCATCCAGCAGAGGAGCTAGTACACCAGGGTAATTTTTCGTTTTTCGTTAAGCTTCTTTAGCTCTTAGTGGTCTAATCTTCATTAGTCGATTCAAATATCATGAATTTCCACAAACTAATTTCTACATCTTAGCAAAGTGACTCTTTTCCAGATTTAGAATCACCACAGCCAGGTGCAAAAAAGGCACCTCATAAAATTCTGTCTTTCTCACATTGTAGGCTCACACCACAAAAGTGTCATTTTGTTTTTCAGCTGGTGGACAGTAAAGACGGAGTCAGACGACGCTGATTCCCGCTGTTCCTACTCCAGCACGCCGCCACCGCTGGTGAGCTCTCCAATTATTATCATGGGCTCACGTCTGCTCGTTCTACTAGATGGGCGGTGCCAAGGTGGACCTTGCAGGGGGTAAAATTGCAACCCGCTGCCATACATGAATTCACATTGAAAAAATTAATTACCAAAAACCATTGGCATCAAATTTGCTCCTGCTTGGTTGAAATTCCTAGCTATGCCCATGACTGGGTGTATCTAGGACTTCTTCAAAAGCAGAACCGACGAAATC
The DNA here is from genome assembly GCA_009867175.2 of Adela reaumurella. Taxonomy (NCBI): domain Eukaryota; kingdom Metazoa; phylum Arthropoda; class Insecta; order Lepidoptera; family Adelidae; genus Adela; species Adela reaumurella. The sequence goes on from WYDE02130351.1 coordinate 9,433, forward strand.
CAAGTGCAGTGTGTTGGTTCACATTTAATTTTCATGACAAGAGTTCTGGTTTAAAGTTTCTCGTTATCTGAACCAATTTTTAATTCTGGAGAACTTAACGACCATGTAGTTATTGTAAATTGAATCTTAGAAAAGTCATATAAGTTATGTGCATACAACGAAATCACTAAGGGGTAAGTAATAAACAGGCAGATGTACGCCAGTGTTGTCGTAACAGGCTTCGCGATACTCGTAATGGACGTTAAAAAAAATTTCAGCTTTTTTGCCAGTTCTTTTAGGAAATTCAAAATGGGTGTGTGGCGAGCTATTGTCACATAGGTGAACCTACAAAATTTCGGCCTGATCGGCCAAACGGTTTAGGAGGAGTGGACGTTGAAAAATATCCATCGAATTTTCTTGCCACTTCTTCTAGGAAGTTGAAGATTGGTTGCGGTGAGATATTGACACATAGAATGAACCTAAAAAAATTCAGCCCGATCGCCCGAACAATTAAGGAATATTTTCCGACGAGGTTTCTTGCCAGTTCTTCTAGGAAGTTGAAAATTGGTGGGTGGGTGGCAAGCTATTGACGTATAAAATGAACCTACAAATGTTCAGCCAATCAGCCGAAATTTTAGGAGTAGTGCGGAGAGACAGACAAACAAACATACAAACAGACACCAAAAGTTAACCATAGTCGAGTATTAGGCTTCGCTTCGCTCAGCCAATAATACCGACTTATAGCTGAATGATTTAGCGATATTCGTTCATCAAATATCTAGAAATTGTCGAATCAATTTAATTTCTATGGTAGAAGTCCGTAGTTATTATTATAAGTAAGTAGCTACGAGTACCTATTCCAGTAAAAGAAAAATTTGTATAATGTAGATTTATTTTTCAGGAGAATGAGACAGAGCGAGATCGCGACCGCGAAAGAGACAGAGATCGCGACAGAGTGTCAGGGGTACAAGTGGTGGCCGCGCGAGGTGACAGCATCATAGCCGTGGCCAACCCCGCGCTCCACATGCCGCTCGCGCAGGCGCAGGCGTCGCACACGCTGCCACATCCCGCCAGGAACCACTCCAACTGAGCCTGTAGGCATCAAACACCGCTCTGCACATGCCGCTCGCGCAGGCGCAGGCGTCGCACACGCTGCTACATCCCGCCAGGAACCACTCCAACTGACCCTGTAGGCATCAAACACCGCGCTCCTCATGTCGCTCACGCAGGCGCAGGCGTTGCACACGCTGCCACATCCAGCCAGGAACCACTCCAACTGAGCCTGTAGGCATCAAACACCGCTCTACATATGCCGCTCGTGCAGGCGCAGGCGTCGCACACGCTGCCACATCCCACCAGGAACCACTCCAACTGAGCCTGTAGGCATCAAACACCGCGCTCCACATGCGCTCACGCAGGCGCAGGCGTTGCACAAGTTTGCCACATCCCGCCAGGAACTACTCCAACTGAGCCTGTAGGCATCAAACACCGCTCTACATATGCCGCTCGTGCAGGCGCAAACGTCGCACACGCTGCCACATCCCGCCAGGAACCACTCCAACTGACCCTGTAGGCATCAAACACCGCGCTCCACATGCCGCTCGCGCAAGCACAGGCGTCGCACATGCTGCCACATCCCGCCAGAAACCACTCCAACTGAGCCTGTAGGCATCAAACACCGCTCTACACATGCCTCTCGCGCAGGCGCAGGCGTCGCACACGCTGTCACATCCCGCCAGGAACCACTCCAACTGAGCCTGTAGGCATCAAACACCGCTCTACATATGCCGCTCACGCAGGCGCAGGCGTTGCACACGCTGCCACATCCCGCCAGGAACCACTCCAACTGAGCCTGTAGGCATCAAACACCGCTCTACACATGCCGCTCGCGCAGGCGCAGGCGTCGCACACGCTGCTACATCCCGCCAGGAACCACTCCAACTGACCCTGTAG
>WYDE02130462.1:0-11364 GCA_009867175.2 Adela reaumurella
GTTCAAGATCTCACTAGGTGTGAAGCAAGGCTGTGTACCGTCACGATAGGTGTTCAATCTGTAGTATATGGATAACTGTTTGACTAGGTGATAGAATGACAAAACATATATATAAAGCGAATATGGAAGGAAGGTCGAACGGGGCTGCCCTAGGCGAACACATAATGACCAAATATGTAAACTTCTATGGAATAGTTCGCGCACCGCAACCGACGAGCATGTATGAAGCGTTGAAAGAACCACGGCCAGCATCAATGGTCAAGCGGTCATCAATACATCACCTGACCGCGCCCGGCAGTGCTGCACCGCTCAACCACCGACGCTGACAAAATGGCCCCATGCTGCATGCAAGGGCCAGCCCATGGGAGCGACCCCAACAAATGAATAATTATATAAATCCATAATTGGCGAGGATATTGCGTAAAATACCCACAAAAAATACAGCCGAATTGAGAACCTCTTTTTATGAAGTCTGTTGAAAAATAAAAGTTTCAGTACTTTTCTAATAAAGTAAATAATTTAAATTTTACTATTCCACAGTTTATGCTTAGTTTCTCTTAATTTTCTAAGACTCTAAAGTTAATACACTTAAAGAATGATATTTTTCGCTACTTACTAATTTATTATAACATGTCCATCCCATCATTGTTAGGCTTACAATACGTCTGGAGTTAGAGCGGGCAGTCCGGATTTTGAAGATCCGGAAATCCGTCCGGAGTTGAGAATCGCCCGGACTTTCTGTAAATTGTTCAGAAAAGTCTTATGACCTGGTAATCTTTCTATACCAAATATGATTTTAAATTTTTTTCAAGATTTTAAAAAATAATTGCGGGTTTGTTTCGTTCGCCCAATGATGTGATTATGTACGTACACTACTCAGTTTGTTTCCCTTCAAATTATGTAATTTATTTTGGCTTATTTAAATTTTTTAAGATATCAAGTCGTCCGCATGGGTCGATCTTTAAATATATCTATACATACACATCACTCACGCTGACCTCCGACAATCGGGGAAGCAGAGCAATCGGTGTTGTGCTGCATGAACTCCTGTAAATTACAGCACAACACTGACCACCATATTTCGCAAAGTATTCGGACAAGATATCAAGCAGCATGTAACGCAAGAAGACCCATATACTGCATGACTCGGTGGAAGTACCGTGCCAAGGTGAGAGGTGGAGAGCATGTCGCCTTTTATCACGGAATCTTGTCCTTTTCCCTTAGTCGCCTTTTACGACATGCATGGCAAGAGATGAAGTGGGTCGTTCTTTTAAGTACTGCCTTCACATGGTATATCTATATATTGTTCAATACTAGAAATACTTGATATTTCTAGTAAAATTTTCAGTGAACATAAAAAAAACAATTTTGAGTCTTTTGGCAAAGGCAAAAAAAAATCAATGTTCAGCATTCTTTTAAATCGAAAAAATTACAAAGTATGTGATTGTAAATTTTTCGAGGCGTTTGAAGTTATCGTTTTATAAATATGGCAAGCATAACCATTGTGAAATTACTGTTCTGGAAAGAAATACGCATTATCTGAACAGGTATCTTTTGACAATAATTAAATAGTAGTATTATATCATACATACATACATACATACATATGTATGTATATTATATCAAAATGTATCAATAAAAACACTAAATCATTTCAATTATTTCTAATCGCAAAGTATGGCGTGAATGATACGTTTTACATTTTCATAAAATCATAGCAACCAATGTAAAATAGTCATCATTGTTCATTTTTATGGTAATATAATAATAAATTCGTAACGGATATGGTTTTATAAAGATCTTAACAGTTGCAAACGTTATTTCACCTGTCTCTAAAGGCAATATGAATATTTCATAGAGCAAATTAATAAAAAAAAACATGATTGACGCGAATCTGGCACATATCGCAATGATTACAGAATAACAGAAATATGAATCTGAAAGCAATTCCAACGTCTTCGACGATGCTCAACGGTTTTCTCACACGCCACCGAATACAAGTCGAAATAATAACATGTAAGGAAAAATTTACATAAAAGCGACAGACTTTTCGATTTAATCCAATAAAAATACAAAGGGCCATGCAAATTGCGCTATCGATACTTTTGACGTCCGTCTCTAACGTCAGAGAAACGAATTTAAATTAAACCAATTCGCTGAATCGATACAAAAAGAACATCAAAATCGACGATCACACTACCGGAAAATATGAATGGCGCTTATAAAATCTTTATGAATTTAACATAGAGGTACGCAATAATTGAATTGTTACGTACATATGTCGTAAAGTTCGACCTCGTTACGTATTCAGTGCGTAATTTGGTCGTGCCCTTCGCAACACAATATTCGTGACAAAACGATCCCGCGTCCGGCCCACAATGTCGTCTAGGCAAATTAACTTATGTATAACGTACCTCCATTGTACAATAGAAAATAAATGTTATCAAAATTTATGAAAACGTTTTTTTTTATCAATTCGCTACGAACGGAACATGTGCGGAATAAAGCAAAATTTAAATATCGATAAATGATTTTTGCATTTGTATCGAATTGGTACACAAAAAGGTTTAACGCGACTGAGGGCGTACGCACATTGAACGGTTTGTCGCATGCAAATGTGAAGGAATAGTTTGCTCTTTGTGGATCAGGTACGAGCTTTATTGCGTTTTGATAGTAGAATGGAGCATGTGACTCATTTATTCCGGATTTATGAATCAGACCGTTAAAATTCGCTAATTTAGTCAATTGAGCTCAATTTAAACTAATGTTGTGTTTACCGTACACCTGGTACTTAAACATTTAATTCAATTATTTTTATTATAGGCCACTCGGTATGCAGGTGTTAGGTACTTATTAGATTTTTTTTAATAATTAAATTGCCTTTAACATGTATTAATTTCTAGCACACACACGGCACTACCTGAATCTGAGTCCGTAGTTTATAAGTTCATTCCTCTCCGCTAAATTAAAACACATCGTAACATAGGAATACTTATGAACCTATTAACTGCTTCCCAAGGTATATCATGTCCTTTATTCCATGGCATCTTGAACTGGCTTTAGGACTTCAAAATTGGTCTCATAAACATAATGACATTACAACACACCTACCAACCGAACGTTTGTCGGCTCAGAATGCACGCGACGCGACATTCTCGACACATAAAGGCTCTATTTGCTCTAGAATCTTCCCACTTGAGCCTCGGAGCATGAATGATCATTCAAAGGCAGCTCTCGTAACTCGCTCCCGACACAAGTTTTCACCATTGTGTCACATTCAGTTAACTAAATAACAATTTTTACTTATTTAATACTCATTTCCGTTCGCGGCGCAGCACTAATCGCTCACACAATACCAACACGCCCTGCTACACCTCGGCATTAGCCTCACGCATTAATTCCCGGCCCTTTCACTGCAACTGCGCTCTAAGGAACCATTCTACATCAACACAAACCCAGCTTTATTCGCTGACAATTTAGGTACAATTCCCTTCCGGAATTCTATGAAATGTTGAACGAGCTCTGTAAAAGGAAAAATCCACATGAAATATGAATGAGCCTGTCCGTCCGTGGAATAGTATTGTACGGTACACTCCCCAGTCCGCGGTCATTGTGGCCAGTCTTTCTCAGTATAGGAAAGAGCAGCGCCAATGTGTCTGGAGAAGACGTGATTCCGAACTCTATCGAATAACGGTCCCCGCACACCGCTTTTCTCATCGATCCCAACTAGTGTCTGGCGACTCAATGAGTTCCGCGTTCGATAATCTCTTGTCCGATTGCACACAATTAAGACTTAATCTGGGAGGATCCGCGCGACAATCGAGGAGTACACTTAAGCAATAAACCGAATAACGCCGAGTGGAAATGTGCATCCACTTTGTATCTGTGGGGTATTAGATTGTTATCTGCGGTAATGCCAGCTTAATACCTACCTTTGTGGCTACCGCGAGGCCTTTGAACACGAAAACGGTATCCGGTTTAAGTGGATCTTGTTGTCTTGTTTTATTTATTATGTTAAGTGAGTGGCCGTCGGACGTCGGGAGAGTTTTGTTGCGATAGAACACGTCCTCGAGACTCAATGTCGTTATCTCGATGAATGGAACATTGTTGAGGTCCTAGAAATGTGAACAGGGGGTGAAATGAAAAGATTCTTCGCTACTTTACTTACTGATTGAAACGTCTTGTGCACCTTTCGGCCTATTGGAATCGAAATTCTAAGACTGAAATATATGTTTGTCATCTATCGTTTTCAGAAAGGTAGGTTCTTGAAAATTTACACTGTTATTCAATTTGCTAACAATGCATTATTTGAAAATTAATTCATGCTCTCAAAAATATTTTAAGACGCGATAGAGTAAAATATAATCAGCGGCCCCTTCAGACGTCCAAAGGTCGCATACATTCTCCACGTATAATCTCTTTTCTAACAATAAGTAGGTATTAAAATAAAAGTAAACACGTCCGAGCCGTGACTCGAACCCGGGACCTTTGTCTTTAGCTGTCACTGCAATACCAACTTCGCCACCAGGATCATGACGTGTTCCCTTCAAATTTTCGCCGTGTTCACACGATTGCTTTTAACGCTCACTCAGAGTTCTAAATAGTCTTGGAACATAGTAGATTGACTTTCAACTGTACCTACCACTCTGTCAAGAAAGTACCGGGAAAAGGTCAATAATTCACAAAATGCTATTTATTCTTCAAAATTTATTTTATCGCCTTCAAAGTAGAACCCTTCCGAAATTACACACTTACGCCAACGAATAATCCAATTTTGAAAACATTTTTTAGAAGCATTTTCCGAATTGACGTCATTTCTCGCCACGAATTATATTGTATATCTTCTATCGACCGAAAACGCGTTCTTCGAAATGGTAATTTGAGTTTGAGAAAAGAAAAGAGAAAAAAGTCGGCCAGAGCCATATCAGGTGCTGAATACGATGCGTGTTCGATTGTATTTGTTGAGTTTTTTGGCACATACGAGTGTACATTATGAGATATTGTCTACAAATTTGCATATAGTAGAGAAAATTCAAAAGAATCACATCAATAGATATCGATAATCCTTGATCTATATCTACTGGAAGCTGTCTCCCATGAACGATAATACACAAAGAATATACTTGTATGTATTCCACAATCGAAAACACAATTAATTTACCATCTCTTAATCCTACCAACCAAATGCGCACCAGATTAAGGTTCACCCAAAATTCGCTCTATCGAGATTGAATGCGGCAACTTTGTGTCATCGCGATTGTAAATGCTGCCGTGGAAACGGCGGCAAAATGAGTTCACGGTGATATAGTGACAATTGTAGGCGATTATGTAGCAACAAAACGGCTTTACTAATTGAATTAGCGAATTCACGGTCTCTGTACGTCTGCGTAGCTTCTGTACCAACCGGAGATCTTATCTTCTGAAACTAGTGAGGTAACCAGCGATGTCGATAGATTGAGACAAGACATTCTCCTGTGTTTTACTAAACTTAAAAAAAACAGACTGATAAAAGACATCCCTGACTTTTTTCACTGCACTAATCATAACTTAACTTAAAGTTGTATAATTTTTCGTCATAAAGTAGTCAATAATGAATAAGCGAGTACCGATTTTGCTTAGTTTTTAGTTAAGAGTTTATGAAAATATTTATTTCGAAGTATGCGACTTATGTACTTTGTCGCTTATTCACCCACTTGCCTCCATACAGGTGTGCGTATTGGCTTTTCTCATCGAATCATCAAACAAAAATAATGAACTTTTTGATCTTCTTTAAAATTTTGTACAAATTTAAAATGCACAAACTCAGGAAACCTATACGAAACAACACCAACGAAACGAGCATTGATCGTTGACAACACTTTGTGCAATAATGCACAAAAAGTTAACAAGAAGTGACTGTTTCGGGCAATAGGTCCATGTATAGACCAATAAGTGTCCATTTGTTTTTTTTTTTCATTGGTATTTGACTAGAGTGCTATACTCATCACATGAATTTATTGAATTAGTTTGTTCGATAACTGTAATATTTTGCCGAAAAAAATTCAGTAAAATTTAAATTTCACCAAATCACATGAGTATTGTTAGTGTAACAGGTTTTCTCACGGTGTTTTCCTTCACTGGTGTGCTTTTAATTTTTTTGCCCACAAATTTTTAATCATCACTACCATTACCTTCACCATCAAAATCACTATCACCATCACCATCATCATTTGATCGGTGAAACTGTGCGCACACAGATAGCGAACTCACGACCTCTCGATCAAGGCTACGCTAATCGTAATGTAATTTCGTCTTAAAAAAGTATCATATGTGTATTACTTGCTGAAATCTTCTTATACATATATTATATACCTGTTAAATAAATCAATAAATTTAGTCTTATTACCATAATCAATTCATAATGTAGGTCTATAAATTGTAAAAAATGTTTCATAGTTCTTAATAATTAAATAATTATTTTCTCGACATCGTTGTTTTTCTCGTCACTACACTCATGTGAGAAAAGTAAATACAGATTATTGTAGCCACGAAGAGCCGCCCCGCGCCGCGGCGCGCTGCTGTTGCGTCAAAGATCGTGCCACAATTGCCGCAGTCGAGCGCACTCGTAATTAGCCGCTCGGATAGGTAGCCATCCGTTTAGCACATTGTGGACACACATGTGACCTGGAGGGCAGTTTTGTTTAGCACATTGTGGCTACATGCGAGACTCCGCCCTGGGCGATGATTATCACAGTAATCGCTGCGATATCACTGAGAGACTATATATCCACTCTCAGACACTCTCGCCGACAAGCCTATGCGTGCGAGTGCAGCACTAGAGTGTGCGTGTGACTAGTGCCGCCCCTCCTCTCTAGTGCCGCGCTCGCACGAATAGGCTTGACGGCGAGTGTGACTGTGTGCGGGTCTCTCCTTTCCGCACACACTCACAGTGATATCGCAGCGACAACTTTTATAATCAGTGCCCCGCATGCGATTGTTCAAAATGTTTTATTGACAGTATCATGCAATATAAAACGTGACTATTCCAGTATATTATATACCTACGCGCTGAATCTAGTACGAGATTCAGCATAGGCTGCGTCCTGCCCTTTTTTTCTCTTCTATTATTGTTACCTATGTGTTTTCCTTTTGTAATTTATAATTGTGTGTAGAAGTGAAAAATAAATATTTCTTTCTTTCTTCTTTCTTTCATTCTTTAAAGGCGCCTCAGGCGCCTTTCTTCTCTTTTCCCCGCCATCTTTTTATTTACAGGAACAACTTTAAATATTCGTACTGTCCCCCATGACTCGCTCTATACTGATATACTTTCTCCTGTCATATACCCACATAAAGTAATTTTTGCGAAATTAATTTCATACATTTCGTGTTTAGTTAGGTAGGTAGCGATATTTTATTTTACGAAAGCGTATACGTTTTGAAGTCGGTGTAGTTTCTGGGAGTAACCTTGCACTTAAGTTATTGATTCATTTATATATTTTAATTTAATATATTTTATTGTATGCAATATATATTATATAATTATTGTATTGTAAGTATTGTATTGTTTAAATAAATAAAGTGTCTTGCACTTGACTCCCAGAAACTCCACCTACTTCAAATCTTATGTGCGTTCGTAAAATAAAATATCCCTACTTACATAAATATGTATAATTGGATCCGGCTTACTCACCTGCATAGGCTGCATATACCTACATCTGTCAGCCATGTACTTATTCAACCATTAAAATTATACCTCAATATAGAATCAATCGATAGAGCAAACAGCCAACGATGAAACGTAAAGAACTCTCAGAAAAGTAAACACACGACGAATACCTACTCGAACATAATCAGACAATGGTTCATTCTCGTCTAACGAACAATATATCGAATCGATATCGAGAATGCGAAATGTCATCGAATCGGCGACACGACAATGCCGACAAGGGAGACGAGGAGACAGATAAGAGACGCAAAATTAAATTGAACTCATTGAAAGAGACATGAAGTTGTGCAAAAAATGATGAAATAGAAGAGCAAATATAGAGATTGTATTGGGGAGATATAAGATGAAGATCCGATGAGTGTGTGGTTTCTTGAGTTTCCGCTTCGGTAATATTGTAGTGCTTCGTTGTAAAACAAAAATACTGGTCGATATCATTGATTTTATTTATTTCTTATTATTTATTTGCCATCAGTCGCCAGAGGTCTACTATCAAATAGCTCATTTCACAGTTTTACTACTTAAGTGACTACTTTGATATCGGCCAACTTAGCAAACAGCCTATTTCGCATTCTGTCTAATTCTCAATTTGTCTACTTCGGAAATCATCTACTTTTTACCCGACTACGGCGAAGCAAAAGGAAGGGTTATTTTGTAACGTAATATTTGGACGGTTAGAATCAAAAAGGATTTCCTTTCCTTCAGGTCTATTAGCTCCAGTTCCTGATACGTCTAGTGTGTCCGTTAAGACTATTAAAATTTGTGCGATAGTCTATTTCTGTGAAAGTATATTTATTTGAAAGTCAACTTTACTGGCAGAGGAAAACTGACAACTAAAATGGTTAAGAGGCTGCATTTTAAAATTATATCCCATACAAAAATGTCGCAGAACTGATCTTAGCAGAAACCTGTTTTCTACATCAAAACATATCTGATTTGAATTTTTTTTTCTTTCATTGATTTATAGAACCTAGTAGCTAGGCTTCTGTGTTTTTAAAAGTTAGTTTTTACTATTAGGAACCGATTTTGAATCACTTTTATTTTGATAAATTTTAGTTAAAAATCTGCATATTCAGAATTTAATATTTCAATAAATAAAAAACTATCATGAAATTTAAAAACATAGAAGCCTAGCTACTAGGTTCTATAAATGAATGAAAGAAAGAAAAATCTAAATCAGATATGTTTTTATGTAGAAAACAGGTTTCTGCTGAGAGCAGTTCTGCGACATTTTTGTATGGGATATTATTTAAAAATGTAGCTTCTTAAGTCGCCGCCGCAGGAAGTCCTATTGTCGAAATCATGCAATTTATTATCGCTAAATAAGATAGACCGCACTATTCCGCGTGGAGTGATGGTGGAATGGAGATGGAGACATCGCGTCGTACTCTTGGAATACTCTTCATGGTCCAGGCGATAGAACACACACAGGAACCAAAGGATTTACCTCATAAATATTCTTCTGTCTACTTTGGAGCCATTTTATTCGCACCACTGCTGGGTACAGGTCTCTCTCATTTACATGAATGAGAGGATTTAGTAATACGCCTCCACGGTGACCACTCGGATTGGAAGTCGGTTTCCTCACGATGTTTTCCTTCATCAGAATGTCAGCAGCCAATGCAGCACAAATTCTAAAGTTATGAATATTGTGCTCCCAGTGAGGATCGAACCCGCACCTCCCGCTTGAGAGGCGTGCTCTTGACGGCTCGGCTAATCTGACACTCATCATTATAAACATTATTCGCTACGATTTCTGGTGCTCTCATAATAAATATATTAAAATGTTAGTCCATTGGTTTTCACAGTAGAATACCCTATTGAGCCAGGCAGGACGCAAGTAGCACATACAAGCAAGATAAATGAAACGATCTCGTCCACAATCTCAAAGGATATTCTAGGATTCACAAATAATCCTCCATACAAAGACGCTGCTAACAACGCCGGAAGCCCCGTACTCCATTGAGTAAGGCGTTGATTTGAGGGCAATTCAAACAATAATTCACCCATTCATAAGAAGTACCTACTATTGTAATTATGTCGTGATAAATAAAATTTGGTATTAATATTATTTGTAACAAATTCGGAGCTCCACCAATTCTAAACATAAAAAAATTATTTTGAACATATCATGCTACATTCATACATACATTCACATTCATGCTTCTTCCCCGGAGGGACAGTCAGAGACAACTGAAAGCCATTTGACACGTTCTTGACATAAACCTTTGCTTCATTCACCGGCATACATCTCTTCATACACGCGTGTCGGTTACGGGTGCTGCGAACTTGCCTTTTCCGTAAAATGTTACATATTTGGTAATTGTATGTTCTCCTAGGGTGGCCCGGCTCGACTCCTTCCACGTTCGCTTCATTTATTTGTTTGGCTATCCTCTCATCCATTCCATCCGCCCTCTCTATGTGTCCAAACCGTCTAAGTATACCTTTCTCTATCCTTGTCGCTATGACTCCTTTGAATCGACATTTCTCTCTGATACATTTATTCTTCACCATATCTTTCAAATATGCACCATATATTTTTTTTCAATGACCGCATTACCACTGCATTTATTCTATACTACATTAAGTTCTCCTGTTTCCAATTACTCAAACTCATACACTTGTTCCAGCTATTTGTCTCCTATTCTTGCATTGCACTAGGCCACTTCATCATTTCTTGTATCATGCTTTTATGGGATCTATCAAACATGGATGGCTTATTACCTCAATGGACTAGTTTGGCACCAGTTGTGTCAACCGAATATACCTTGTTGAATTAGGGAGATGCCATGCCAGTGATCTCCCTACGTACTGCAGTTAGTTACATTAAAAGTGTTCAAGAGATTAAAAAAAAATTGTGCTTATGAATTAAATCTCTACTTGAATGAAAAATTCTGGTGGAAAGGGCATACTATTCTGCGGATGTTCCTCAACGAATAAGCAGTACCTATCTTCGAGTATTTAGGAATGCTGAAGTAGGTTCTTTTAATAATTCGCATCTTAATTCTGTTTATTAATTTTTAATCCGGTAAAATAACGTGATACATTTTAAAGGCTGTCCCAATAAGAGTGTACTTCTTCATTTTAAAATAAAAACACGTATTTTTTTAGAGAGTTGTGATTTTTTTATTGGATTGTAAAGAAGACATGTTCCGATTAAGTATGGAATAAAATATCCTTCAAATGGCCCCCGCGGCTCTGATGACAGCCCATTACTCTATTTTCCATTTTTATTTTAAAATGAAAAAGTTCACTCTTGTTGTACAATTGGTAACAACGAATGGTTTAATTATTATTTAGTATATACCATTGTAAATTGATGTGTATAAATACCATATCTAATCTAATCATACATGGACTAATTAATGTTTGGTTCAAATACCTTATTCAATGGAGTATCATAATTGTGCCATTACTCTTTGCCGAACGATATGAGGCTATCGGTATCAGTATTGGGTAGTCCGTGAAATATATTACGGTTTAACGAAAAACATTCTCATACTATTTTATTTTGTGTAAACTAAGTTACATAATCATTCATACTTTTAAGTACCGTGTGGGACGGTACTTAAAAGAGTGACCCCGCTGCATCTCTTCCCATGCATGTCGTAAAAGGCGACTAAGGGATAAGGACAAGATGCAGTGCTAAAGGGCGACAGGCT
>WYDE02130573.1:0-11362 GCA_009867175.2 Adela reaumurella
AAGGATATGCCATCTTTAGTAACTCATGACGTTTTTGTATTGTTTGGGCACGTGAAAACGGCACAAATCGTCATCCTACAGGAGATGTTTCCGGAGTTACGCGCTCGAGCGAGAGCGAGAGATAGTTGTTTTTGAACTACCTCGCGGTTGAACTGACTAGTACGGGAAACGTTCCGGTGTCGGGTCCTTAGGGTAAATACTCCGTGAGCTGCACCAAGCGGTGCGAATCTGAGAAACCACAAACCGCTCTACATACATAAACAATCGTAATTCAAGACCTTGAAGATTTGAAGGTGAAACTGAAATTGCACGTATGTAGAAACTTTATTTGGCCTCAAGGCACACCTTGAGGCCAAATAAAGTTTCTGAAACAACCAACGAATTCTGAAAGTATTTTTACATTTATGGATACAGTGAACTGTTTATGAAATCTTAAAACATACATACATATCACTCACGCTAAATCCCGACAATCGGGGTAAGCAGAGCAATCATTGTTGTGCTGCAAGTACTCCCGTAAATTACAGCACAACACCGACCACCACATTCCGCAAAGAATTTGGACAAGACATCAAGCAGTATGTAAGGCACCAAGACCCACCTACTGCATGACTTGGTAGAAGTACCGTGCCAAGGTGAGAGATTGCGAGCCTGTCGCCCTTTAGCACGGCTACTTGTCCTTATCACTTAGTCGCTTTTTACGACATGCACGGGAAGAGATGCAGTGGGGTCATTATTTTAAGTACCGGCCCCACACGGTATAGCCGTAATTTAAATTAATATAATAAATATAAATAATATACAGTGTGTCCAGCGAGAAAGTTCACATTTCAAAATTGAATTGTGCGGGAACGGTTGACGCGGGAAAGCAGGCAGTGATCTCGATCGACGTGCGCAACCTGCGGGTTTAGTAGTCACGATGGAGTATTGGACTGGATTGCACCGCGCTTCGGTTATTTCAAGTATGGTGAATCCTACGCTGCTGCGCTTCGGAAATTTCGTTAGCACTACAATACTCGCCGACCAAGAGATGCCCCGAGTGTTAATCTGTTAAAAAAATGGATAAAGAAGTTCCGTGAAACGAATTCTGCTGCCAACGAACCCATTCCAGGACCCGCGCCTACTGTCTCTACCGTAGAAAATGTACGTCGAGTGAGACATGCAGCCGTTTTTCTTTGAAAATCAAAATGGACTAGCACTGACAGTCAATTCCGAACGGTACAGAAACATGATCGATACTTTTTTTGCTCCTACTGTGGAGATGGATTCAGGCTATGACAGAAACACATGGTTTCAGCAGGATGGAGCAACTGCCCATACTGCTAGGGGGTCCCTGGACACGGTCGAGCGCTTTTTTCCCCAAAAAGTGATATCGAGGTTTGGAAACATACCCTGACCTCCCAGATCACCCGATCTCTCTCCATGTTATTTTTTTCTGTGATGTTACTTAAAATCAAAAGTCTACTCCAATAATCCACGGACATTAAGAGCGTTGAAAGAAAATATTCGCCACGAAATCAATAACATTTCTTCTTAACTCTGCATCAGAGTGTTCGCGAGTTTGCGCGCACGATTAGAAGAAGGCTTACGAATTGACGGAAAACATTTAAACGGAATCATATTGAAACAGTGAAACCCGCTGAATTTATGAATATTTTGATTTAAATAAAGACTTATTAATCCATTAAGTTTTTCTTTTATAACGATTTAAAATATGATCTTTCCCACTGGACACCCTGCATAAATAAAACTGAAATTGCATGTATGTAGAAATACTAGAAATGTGCCTTGAGGCCAAATAAAGTTTCTGAAACAGCTAACTTATTCTGAAAGTATTATTACCTTTATGGATACAGTGAAATGTTTATGAAATCGTAAATCATGAAAGATTTATTTACTCTCTGAAAACGTTAATATTATGGTAAAGATTTGAATCAATGTTTATTGAAGGAAAATAAATAAATGATTGGAACTTGAAGCATGAAGATCAGGGTCGCATTATATAATTTTTAACGTTATAGTAGAGAAAAAGTTAAATGTAAATTTACAGTAAATACCATATTTGGGTTGCGGAGTAGCCTAGTTCGTAAGCGCACGCCTCTTACTCGAGAGGTTGTGGGTTCGATACCTGGTATGCGTACAATTTTTCCGGATTTTAAAATATCGGTTAAAATGTGTGTGCTAAATTACAATGCCGAGGGCATTGTAATTTTGCTCACAAATTTTGCCCCGATGAAGGAAAACACGGTGAGTAAGACACTATACACTAACAATACGAATGTATTGTGTATAAAGGTTAAGAAGAGATTGCCCCCGGCAATAAGTCCGCCTTCTGCTAAGCACAAAAGTCTATATTTATTCATGAATCAATCAAAACATAAGCCTGACTGACTGTTACGATCTGCCACATTACATACATCTCCATCTGTTTCTTTCCTTGGTAACACCTAAAACATCACAAATTTAGGTTTAGTGACAACCCTAGTTAATTTTCTAGTTTGTATGAAAAGTGCTCTGGTCCTCTGGCCGACTTTGCGACTTTGCCCACTCAATTTTAACGGTTGATGTAATTGGTTTAAGAGTTTCGTAAATTGATAATGTGGGATATTTCTATTTTCTTTACCACAGTCCTTAAGTGAAATGAACATAAGGTTGATAATAGTGCAGTTATGAAGTTTTAGCGGAAACTGGGCAAACTCGTCAAGAGTTTAAAAATGTTTGCCCAATTGAATAAATATTTACACCTTGAAATTTTAACTTTCCTGCTATGATTTTCCAATGTGTACAAATAATGGTGTATTTACTATTTTTTAGGTCCAACACGATTTTAAAAAAAATTATAGTTTTGAATTTATTCGATGAAAAAGCGGAGCGGATGAAAAAAGATGGCAAATTTGCCGACAGTGGCGACAGAAGTATCGACCTTAACACATTTTCTTCGGTAAAATCATTTTTAAAAACGTACATTGGAACTGAATACGTCATTCTATTTGCACATGTCATTGGAAAAACTGGAAATGTTTCATTTTAGAACTTAGTCGTGTGAAATACACGACGTCTTAGTTCGTCGTAGTCTACGTGAAATATAATTTTTCTCAGAAATTATATTGCCTGCCCCACACGTCAAGCTGGTGTTGAAAATAGAACTTACTATTTATAATGTCTGAGCTACAAGTCTGACCTAGTTCTGAATGATGTAATTAGTCTGTCATACGAATAAGAGTACCTTCTAAATTTTGAAAGTGCATATAAATTACGATGCACCCCGGTGAAGGAAAAACACCGTGAGGAAACCTATACATTAACAACATGAAAGTGTTGTAGTGTATAACGGTTGACTGGAAGAGAATGCCTCCGGCAATAAGTCCGCGTCCTGCTAAGCAGAAAAGTCTATATTTATTTATTTATATTTATATCCCTACTATTATAAAATGCAACGTCTGGCGTCCTCAGAGTCAGTCCTGTCTGTCCGTTTATAACTCGAGAATCCCTGGACCGATTTTGATGCGGTTTATGTCTACGTAAAGCTTAATTCTTCCCATCACACATAGGCTACTTATTATCACGATAATTATTATAGGGGGCGAGCAGAGAGCTGAAATATAAGAGAGGTCGCACTTGGACACGGGCGGAGCCGCACGCACAGCTAGTATTAAAATAAACGAATATTTAACAAGATCGATGTACGCCAGGCTTGGCAATATTCACGATGGACGTTGCAAATTTTCCAGCGAAGTTTCTTGTCAGTTATTCTAGGAAGATGAATAATGGCGTGTTGTCATTATATATGCTAATAGGTCACTATTGGCATATATAATGAACATTCAAAATTTCAGCCCGATCGGCCATCCCGTTCAGAAGGAGTGACCGTTGACAATTTTCCAGGAATGTTCCTTGCTATAGTTCTTCTAGGAAGTTGAAATTTGGTGTGTGGCGAGCTATGGGCATAAAGAATGAGCCAACAATATTTCAGCTCGATCGACAGAACCGTTTAGGAGTCTTCTTCTTCTTTTACAGCCATTTTATTAGCCGCACTGCTGGGTACAGGCCTCTCTCATTTACATGATATGAGATGGTTTTAGTCATACACTTCCACGGTGACTAACCGGCTTGAAAGTGGGTTTCCTCGCGATGTTTTCCCTCACCGGAGTGTCAGCGGCCATTTAGCACAAATTCTAAAGTAAACATTGTGCTCCCAGTGGGTATGAACCCACACCTCCCGCTTGAGAGGCGTGCTCTTGCCCGCTCGGCCAATCTGACACATTGAAATAAAAATTATTACGCGTTACATAAAAATTATCAACATCGTATTTTAATGGCCCTTAGAAGTAGTGTTAGAGCCAAACAGTACGTTGTCCACATCCAGGATATTGTCTATGGCAGAGCTGGTTGCAAACTGAAGCAAGATGATCAAGTATGTCGTCACCGAACCCAGAGTCTGTAAACATAGTTTTGAAATTAATTACGATTTGAATTCATTTTTCTGAGAGCATGTTCATGACAGTGTTTCGTGCATCTATGAGCTGATGAAGATAATGATCTGAAATATTATAATATGCAGGGTGTTCCACACTTAATGGATAGGCCGTTAAGGGAATATAAAGGGCTTTTTGACAGTATAGAAAAAAATAAAAAAATAAATCTAAGCTGATTTTTTCAAAACTGCTACCTTACGTAGGTAATGTATGCATTAGGTCTGTAATGACTTTTTTAAATTTCTGTTTTATCAATAATAATTCTGAATAGTTATAATTCCGAATTATAAGTGAAAAGGCAGTTTCTGTTTCGTAATATTTTTTTTTTGGCGATTAGCCAAAATATGCTAATAATGAGATTAAAAAAGGATAGGTATGTTAAATGTTTTTTTTTTTTGTAAAATGGTGTGTGTTATGCCATTTCAGAATCAGCACTAACTACAGAATTTTTTGAGAGCTTGGCCACTTATGTCGTCGTACATTTTTTTTTTTCACCAGCTTCCAAAATATTGAAATAAAATAGGTAAAATAATAAAATTACACTCAAAACGTATCTCGAAAAAAAATTACGAAAAAGAAACTGTTTTTTTCATTTATGATTGCGAATTACAACTATTCTGAATTATTACTGAAAAAAAGAAATAAAAACAGATCATTTCAGGCCTTAATACCTACATTACGAGTACCTACGTAAGGTAGCAATTTAAAAAAAAACATAAAAAGTACTAGACTCAGATTTTTTTTCTTATCTTTTTGTAAACAGTAAATAAGCCCTCTATATTCCCTTAACGGGTTATCCATTAAGTGTGGGACATCCTGTATATGTCGCAGGCGATTTGTATAATCTAGTGGGTGAGCAGGAAGAGATTAACACAAGTTAATATGCTCACTCATTGGATGAATAGTTAAGTAATCAGGCCTAGTTATAATTTAACTGCTGTCTTTAACGTTAGTATTTGCCTGTATCTGATTTTTTGTAATTGTATTTTAATTATTTTTTAATTCATCCAATAAACGGTGTATTATTATATAAGTTACATTAGTTCAACTTTCTTGGAGAAGTTAAACAAAGCTGGTGAAAGTACTAAATATCGGTTGCATTTCGGTTACGTCAATTTTCTGGACATTACGTTGTACAAAACGTAAGACGTTAATCGAATTCACGTAAAAAAAACATGACTAAGTAGCATATATGGCAGTATAATACTTTTTCTCTCTCTGTTGTCTTCATTTCCCTTCTTTTTCCTTTCTTAATATTTCGAATCTAAAATTCTACACCTACTTCCCTTGATCCAATGACTCTAATATATTCTCGCGTGGAAGCCGTCCTGATTACCGCTAATGTCTTCGCATAATTTGTGGCACACGACGCACGTTAGGTGGATAACGAGCCTTACGTTTTTGTCGCGACGTTTTAAGCCCATTTTACATTGATACATCCCAACAATAAACTTCTAAACCCCTTAACCAATTAAGCTGAAACTTTTTACAATTGTTTGTGGTACTTAGAAGAAGGTTCTCATGCTATAAAATTTTTTGTATCTCGCCATTAGATGGCACTGTAATGCATTAACTTCTACACCGTTCAAGCGATCGCCATGAAAATTGGTAAGTATACGAGTACCTATGTAGGCATTCGAACTTGTCTCTAAATATGCGGGTGGCGCCGCGGCATTACTAGTACAATATATTTTATCGCGGTAGCAAACGTTTTGGAAACTAAAAGCAAGTTGCACGATATATTATTAAACCCGTGTAAATTAGACTGCGCGTTTTTGCCGCGATGTGTGATGTTCTTCTATCTAATGTTGTATGAAATTAGATGTTTATGCGTGTGATGATATCTTGCTTATGGGGGACTTGATGAAGTAAGGAATTACAGCAGAGTAATGCGAGGGGAATATTTCGGGAAAGCGGTGAAAATAAAATATAGGATTTTATATATTTTTTTATTATTCTATTTACGTTGGCCTCAAATGTACAGGTAACATTTCTCGACAGTGTAGAAACGGATAGGTACACTATGTGCGACAAGAACGTGACCGATGAAATTAAATGGAAAAACCGATTGTGACACTTGAAAAAAATTATATATAATGCTCATTATATGCACAAGAATGCTTTATTATGAATAACGTGTCCAGTCTCCTCCGTTGTCCATAATTGCCTGACATCTTTGGGGCATACTTTTGCCAAATTTTTCAGCGTAGTCGCGGGGTAAAAATCTCCATATTGACTTTATGTTGCGAGTTGCGACTAAGCTCGATGGCAGTTAGTGTTTTCTTTTCGCATGAAGTTTCAGCTTCATCCACGCCCAAACATTTTCTATGGGATTCGCATCGGTCATTGTGACGGCCAATCCAAGACCTCGATGTTATTTTCCTGCTTCCAGGCGGAGCACAAACGGCTTCGGTGTTTAGGGTCGCTGTCTTCTTGTAATATCCATTGTTTATTTTGTCTTGGGTACAACCTTTTGGTAAAAGGCATACATGCTTTCTCGTATATTTTAGTCACCTCACAGCATCCAGAATGCCGGTAAACAAGTGCAAGTTACACAATTCCCTTTTTCAGAAACATCCCCAAACATGCACCATTTTCTGAGTGTTTCACGGTACGTACGAGCAGTTTTTTTATCGGCCGTAGACCTAGCACGAGACGTAATACTAGATGCCCAAAATGACGTCTGAAAAAATGATGTTACCCCAATCTCGATCTTTGTTTTCTCGTGCCCAGGCCACCCTTTTTTTAATGTGTTTCTCAGTAACGAGATGTTCTGTATTTCACGCCAATTTCAGCTATACGTCTTCGTATGGTGTGGAGGAGCACACATTTTCTTAAATTTTTCCTTCCCGGAACGCAATGATAAACTTGGATTTCTTTAAAATATGTCACATTTAATGGTTGGTAAAACGCTGATGATGATGATATAAATGAACATTATGTAACTAATAAGTAAACTTGTAGTGCAAATTCGCCCACGTGAAGGTCGAGGCCTTGTCGAAGGTATTATATGAGAAGATGATTCAACCTCCTACACATTAAAGAGAACAATTAAACATTCCTCATTCATTCATTCTTCTGTCTTCAATTAGGCGTAATCCACACTTCCGCTTATTTGAAATAATACAATATACTTAAGTATAGCCATGTGGAAATATACATTCATTCATTGTATCTGACGATGAAGACGGTACAATAAGTGTAGCTCCGGCCATGGATGGTTTCATGGCTCCAGCTATACAAGCAGCCGCAGCCAGTCTTGCTTTACCAAGGTAATGCAGTTACAGACATCACCAGCTAGGTGGGACGACGACTTCAGGTACGTGGCGGGCAAACGAAATATTCGTGTTGCCGAGTGCCGGGAGGATTGGAAACAAATTGAAGATGCGTATGTCCAGCAGTGGACGGTTAAACGATGATGATGATGATCATCATTGACTTATACATATAGTAAGGACATGACTTACAGCACTCCAGACATGTCGCCTTTTTAGGGGGGTGCAATCAACCAAGTACCCCCCACGCTTCGACGTCCGTCATTCTGCGCCGTCAGTCTGCCGCGCGATTCAATCACTTTGGTAATTCAGAGAAAGCACAAGCGATTTTGCTACTTCTCCATTTTCGAGTTTGATCACGTGGATGACGGCTCGTGATGTTACCACTCGGTTTTTCTCCCCCAATTCCTCTAATGCTCATCCTTATAATATAATAAATTAAATTTAACGAATGAAATGTTCAAATTTTTTTTCTAACTCTGCATATGCTATTTTCGCTGTTGCATGGCGTCTGTCTGTCTATGATATAATATACATATTATGTAAGTACACGAGACCTCGTACCGTCGGCTACTCCTCGCCGTCGCCGAACTACCGATAGCTAGCGTCCCATCCCACCCACGTGCCACGCAGCGGAGCTCCGAACATGGCAGCAGCAGCAGTGCGGCAGGAAGGACGAGTGACTCAATACGCCGTGAACGAAATGCTGAGGACTCGCCGCTTACTCAACCTATCGAGTATAATCAAATACTGGATGAAGCATGCGCTGTAACCTGATGAAAGCAATCACTTTATATATACTTTAAAGCAATCACTTTGTATAAGGTTCTTAGATCAAAATTCATCATCTCATTAAAAATGTAAGAACAATTTTTTTTTATTCATTAATTTTTGCATGGGTTTCTCATATGATCTGATCAATCACTCTATGATACCATCATGATTCTTTCCAGAAGGGGTAGGGTAGGCAGAGAGAATTCAGCGCCATTTTAACCCTGTCCTACATCGTTTACTTCATCGCTTCATAAATGCGCGCCGATTACAGATGCTGTGAACTTGGCCTTTCCGCGAGGTTACCCATTTAGTCCTGGTGTGTTCATCCAAGGCGGTCCGGTAGACCTTTCCATCCACATTTGCTTCATATACCTGTAATATTTGTTTGGTCAATCTCTAACCATCCATTCTCTCCTTCATGTGTCTTACCCTACCTAACCAAACCATCTGAGCACACATTTCTCTATTATTATCGCTCGCTTGGTATATCTTCTTTAATCCACACTTTTCTCTTAGACATTTATTTTTTCTTATAAATGTTATTATTCCTTTTATCTTTTTCTAAGATACACCAAATATTTTGAATGGCCGCATTTATTCTATGTACTTTAATGTCGCTTCTGCCATGCCATACCCAACATTCACTACCATACTCGTAATTACATAAGACCAGTGCGTCTACCGTGCTATCATGACATGAGCGAGTGAAGAGACATCGCAACGATTTCAACCAATCAGACTGGCCGTGTCGAGTGCGCTAACGCTTGCGATTGGTTGAAACCTCTTCACTCACTCTCGTGATATTACGCCGGTCACGGCCCTGTGCGTCTACCGGCTTAATATTGGATTATTTCGTTTTCGTCGACTTCCAATTTTGTATGTAGAACTCGTTTCTTGCATTATTTGGCCAGATTCGTCAACCTACCATATCAACTTACATATTATATTGTAACAAATTATTTTCCACATTCGTCAACCGTATTGGGCCAGGTACAGTTGGAAGGTAAAATGAAAGTGCGTGTTTAGTGCGTGAGTGAAGAGGTTCCAACCAATCGTAAGCGTTTACGCATAAGACACGGCCAGCCCGATTGGTTGGAATCATGGCGTAGTCTCTTCACTCAGTCGTGTGATGTTAAGCCGTTAGGCTCACGGAACGCTATTACAGAATAGCCGTGGAACTAATTACCCGACTTTTAAGGATATCATTTATAGCCCCATTTGCGCTATTGACTTTGCTCACACGCCTTTCAACTTCTTCATCACACTTTCTGTCCGATGTGAACACACTTCCCTTTATTTAATTATATCATTTAATTTAATATTAAAATGCATATTACGTTTATTATTTTCTTGAATGCCGCCTTCTATACGTTATGTCAATGCGCTCACTTACGTCTTTATTGTTGCTAGTAAGTATGTACGGTGAGGTAATGAATGATCGCGCGCGACACCTTCACCCGATGCGTTAATAAATGGCGTCCAAAAACGTCAACAGTTCAAAACGTCTATACGTATTTTTTTATGAAATTACTAAATTTAATTTATTATAAGACTAACCTAACCTAAGCTAACGCAACCCGAAGCAATTTACAACACCGTAAGTGATGATTTAACACTGAACTGACCCGTGGGAGTGATTCTGAACTTGATACTGAATGGCTTTTGATTAAAAAAAAATTAGATAAATTTTTATTTAATTTCTCCACACATTTTCAGAGTAGGTACCAATTATTCTGGCCGAATTATTCTGAATTCTGCCTCTTTGGCGGAGAACAGACATGCCAGTGTTTTTAATGAAGGCATTTCAATAATAAAAAAATTCATTAAATTATTAATTAAGGCAAAAAGCAAGCAAAAAAAGCAAGTCATTGATGTGCAGGAGTCAGGAGGAAGAGAGTAGCTGACAGGACAGAACCACAGCCCATATGGTTCTTATGGTTCTTCATATCGTTCTTTACTTATGTGACAGAACCCTGGGAAACACCTGCGTTCACAGTTTTAGCTTCTGAAGCAGAGCAATCCACCATGACTCGTATGCTGCGATCCTTGAGGAAATCTGCAACCCACTTGCAGAACCCATCAGGGAGGCCGAAACTTGGATGCTCTCGAGCACGTTGGAGATTTGCACCCGAGCGTATCCGGGCACGCGGCTAGTCTAACGCACTATTTTACAAAGAAACAAATGAAAATTATTTACCTAATAGATAAAAAGTAAAAAGGTGTTTATTGTTCACATGTTAACACAAAAAACAAATTAAAACATGAAAAACAATGTCACGAGTACTCACGAGTGAACAAAAGGTCTGCCTGGACACAGTTGTAACCTGCACGCATGAGTCCAGCCTCGATGTATAATTTCATAATTTTTGTGGCAACTTTCTTTATTCATTCTAATACATTCTAACTTAAACTTGCGAAAAAACATATTTATTGCATAAAATACGATAATCGAAAAATGAAAAGACCATAAATAGAGTAAACTAATGGGTATTAACGCAATTACAGCTATAAACAAAAAAAAATAAATAAAAAAATGCATAAGCCGATAAAATAAATCTGCAAAATAATTATCATCATGCTCGAACGCTGAGCATTATTTCACGAGACAATAACAAATATCATGGAAATAGCGTTGGTAGTTGCATTGGTAATGTTATTTTTTATTTTTTTTATTGTAACTGACACTGATGGCTACATCACCTAATGCACCAGTACTTATGGTACCAGTGATGTCAGCCTAAATACCTTGGTGAGTTATGTTGGTGGTGCCATATCAGCGCTTCCCTCAATTCCAGCCGGCTACACTGAACTGGACGGAAAACACGAACTATGTTTCAT
>WYDE02130684.1:0-11361 GCA_009867175.2 Adela reaumurella
TTTTACATAAATAATACCTGCTTGTATTTCATTTATTTATTTACTACAAATAATACATTGTATAAGGACTGTGATAGAATCAATTGACGGAATTGTTTATGTGTTAATTTGAGAATGAACTTATTGACATTTTTATATACATAAATGTATTCATATTTTTGAAAATTATTAGATATTAATTTAAATATTATGTAAAACAGAGTTGAAATAATACCTATATAAATGTTCTAAATACCTAGCGGTGTTAAATGAATGATGATTAAATAAATACGGTGTGCAAAAACAAAATAAATAAATAAATAAATATCTAGGTATGTATTTGGTAGGAAGTTTGAAATATGACAATACCGAAACTTGTCCATAAGCGATCTGTATGAGTGTCTTGATTTCATCTTCCAGGATACGCAGGAACTTGTTGACATTCCACCGGGTGACGTAGCCGTGCGGGCCCAGGAGCGGTTGCAGGGGTGCGATGTTGCATTTGGCCATTCTGCGGATGAATAACAATGCACAGCAGCGTAAGTTGTCGTTGTACCAAGTGAATAGATATGAGGCTGACTATGTATGTGTATTTGGAAGATATTGTTTGTCCACTACGGAACAATGGTCTGTGGTGTTCATGCTCTCCATAGTAATTGGCATCGCTGTTTCTGCTTCGGTCGATGTCCAGTAGGTTAAGGTTGGGAGTTGCATAAGTACGAGCAAGAGTATATAAGAAATTTGGAGGAACCTCCATGAGTGCCAGTTAGTACGTATGGTACTGCTGGGCTGTCTTACGTAATCGCCATCTGATAGCTTTCTTATGAACTATAATCCCATTGGCGCATATTTTCTTTATGGCTATATAACCCTAATGCACCATTATTTTTGGCACCCGTGATATCAGCTGAATACAATTTTGCGAAAAATAGATTAGGTGCTATGTCAGCACTTACCCCTAATCGAGACCGCTATACATGATCTTTCATCTACAGAACCGGTAAACTCTGGAACGCTCTCCCTGCACACATATTACCCTCCATGTATAGTCTCGAGTCCTTCAAGAGGAGCGTGAAAAGGCACCTGTCAGGCCGACATGGCATTCGCAACCCCCGCTAAAAACCGAATGTCCATGGGCGTCGTTAGTCTCCTTTTGGGTAGCTCGGCGCCATATGCGCGCTCTCCAAAACAAAAAAAGAAAAAAAAATTAGTAGCGTTGCATTTGTAGCGTTTTCACTTTGCAGATAGATGCCGCTACAGCATTCCGCTTTCAAAGTTTTTCTCGATGCAACCAGAACTCGATAATGCTGACGCTGAGTCAAGTACTCAGAGGTAGGGCCTGCGATGATATTGTTTGTTGGCGCGGTGCGTGGGTCAATAGCTGTGTAGTTGCCACGCGACCTGACAGAGTGGGTAGTAGAACGGATTTGAGTCCTTATGTTGGTGTTTTTCCTTTTTATGAATCTTGAGAATAATTAAGTGCGTCATACTGGCCGAACGGGCAAGAGCACGCCTCTCAAGCGAGAGGTGCGGGTTCGATACTCACTGGGAGCACAATATTTATAACTTTAGATTTGTGTTAAATGGCCACTGACACTCCAGCGAAGAAAACATCGCGAGGAAACCCGCTTTCAAGCCGGTTGGTCACCGTGGAAGTGTAGACTAAAATCCTCTCATATCATGTAAAATGAGACAGGCCTGTACCCAACAGTGGGGCGAATAAAATGGCTGCAAAAGAAAGAAGACAGTATTAAGAATTCCTTGCATGGTAATGGAGTTGGTTATATTCTGTTACATACTGGCTGGTGTAGTAAAACAACCTGACGAGTTCCTCGATGCCTTTCATGACGTTGATAATTTTGTTGTCGGCTGCGTTGTTGGCATCCCTAATGGTCTGGGTCTTCTTTCTTACGGTCTCGAGCTCCTCACGCAGTTGCAGCAGGTGCGTGTTCTCCCGAGTTGTGCGCGTGTCGTTGAACTCGCGTTGTGCCACTGAAGAGTTTCAAGTTCAATCAACACTGCAAAGTCTGATGTGGTACGAAGGTTCAGGTAGTCGTCGGTGACTGCTGAACCAGACTGTCCATTAGCTACGCTATGGGAAGTCTGAAGCATTGATTGTGACTTAATTAGAAGATTAATTGATGATGGGTACCTCTGTCCATGATTGGTTCGTAGGCGGACGCGGTAGATAAAAGGGATGTTTAATTCTTTTTACATATATTTATGATTCAGAAACAAAATCAATCTCGTAGAGCACAAACCTATCAACTTCCTAACGATTTCCATTTGCTCCTTGGTGATTATGGATTCCTGCAGACACTGACACAACAGGAGGAACTTGGAGAAGTTGGATATCTCAGTCTCCTTGAAGCTGGCTACAATGTCCGCTATTGTTTCCATCTCAGTGTACGCCTGAAAAACAAAAGCGCACGTCTAACCCAAATCCCGAAAGGAGATGTATATAATATATTATAAAATAAAAAAATAATAGATATGTATGTAAAATATGTTTGTTTATGCTTTTACCGTTGTTGCACATATGACAATTGCGTGCTAATACTTTTATCGACGTTCCGTCTCCGCTCTGGAGACATTATCAGGGCTACTCGGACTGCGACGACCTGGAGGACACCCGACACATTGTCCAGTCAGATGTCAACGTAGTAGTTTTGCCATCTTTGAAAAAGTTGACGTCTGCCTGGACGACGAGTCGGGCTTCCTCCAGGTTTCATTTGTTTTGGTTTTATACATTTCTCGTGTCTTTTTCAATTCTTCTTTTTCTTATGTCAACTAAATGTTTTGTTCTTTTGCGTTATATTATAGTTCTTAGGCCTTGCAGTGTATAATTCTTAGGCCTTTATTGAAGTATTTCTTTAGATATATGTATATATACTTTATATACATTTTTAAGTTAAAGGGCTAGGCTTAAATCCAGCGTTGGGTCAGGCGTGCTTACCCAACACATGTTGTGCATTGTCCTTTTTTTCTGTTAATTGTTATTTTTTTGTTATGTCTACTTTATAAGTATTATTAAGAGAAAATAAATACATTTTAGTTTTACTTTTTACTTTTTAAATAAATATAAATTACGCACTTTAACTGATTGGTTCAGGTAATCTGTACACTAACGGAAATTCGCACATTATCGGTACCATATACATAAAATAATTATCTACTATGGCTCGGTCCACGCTTCACGCTATGGCTTCACGCTGAAATTGGACGAAATGTTGTCCGCAAGTTCAAAAGGTTTGCGATCGAGTCTTCGTGAGAAATGCTGAATTCCTCATACAAACATATTACACATAAAAATATACTTTAATATTTAAACCGCTCTAACAAAGATCTCGTTCAAGAGTGCATCGTGCCTGGCGATCTCCTTCTCGCATCTGTCGATCTCGTCCAGCCTGGCTCTCTCTTCTTTCTCATCGGCTTCGCACACCCTGCGAGAGCCCTTCACCCGTAGGAACATTTCCAGCTTCGTAAGGTGGTTCAGCTCGCATTCGAACTGCTGCATCTCCTGGTATCATTAAATGAAAAGCTTCAGAACATTTTGATGCAATTAAATATGATCTAATATGAAGTGGAAGGGTGCCTAAGTATCGTAAATTATTATTGAAGGTTAGATACGTATCGATACTCGTATGATGGTTCAGACATTTCACATATATCTAATAATTAAGCAGTACAAAGAAACAACATTGCCGTGGTTGGAGGAAACAATTACGATTGGCGATCGATAACATTGATTCCGCCCTGTCGACATCAAACTACGGTATCGCCAAAGTACAGAGCGCACATTCTTTATATGAATTCACGCTGTATTTCATGTAGCGAAACGCGATTTTGTTTTGTTAGTTGTTCGTTTCGTTCGTTATGTAATGTTTTAATTAATACTAAAAAAATATTTAAAAAAATTATGGGATTTGTGGTCCTTAATTCTTTCTTAGTACCACTAGGAGAAAATGTGCACAGAGTGTCGTTGTGATTGTCCTGCAGCATCCGTCTGCACAGACGAACCACGACGCACAAGTAACGCACATCCATCCAGAGTGATACTGCAAGATCAGTCATATGAATTGCTATGTAATAGGGGCTGATCAAAAAGGATAAATAAAATCAGGTAGGTCCATTGGTGAGCGGTGGAAGAAGGGCACGTTGGCTGTTGTCTGACAAGCTTGAGCTAGCTTCACGCTAGACACCATTCGTACCTACCGCAGAGAAGGGAACCCGCCTTGTGGAAACCATTCCCTCTAATACTAGGTGGAAGGGTACACCCAGCCGGCTTGGTTGGTACCATGGCACTGATTGCATGGCGTCTAATATCTATTACCTATGGAAAAATACTTCGTGTTTCCCGTCCAGTTCAATGTAGGTAGTCGGGCACATGACAGGGTAGTTGCTCATATACGTTGATTCGTGAGGATCACTGAAAGGTCAGGATCACTTGACCGGTCTTATGGCTTACATCGTGCTCCACGTTTCCACAAAAAAGTGTTGTGATAGTAACTAATTGCTTTTGTGTATGAAGGCAACAAGACTAGATGATTTGACTAACACTGATATCTCTATTGAGCCCGAAGAGACCCTTCCACTTGAGGGCGTCGAGTTTTCTGCAGCAATCGTCCCTGTCCCCGAAGGCGGCGTTGGCGATCTCGAAGATATCCATCAGGAAGAGTTTTCCCTTCACCAGTCTGTCGATGGTGCCGTTCCACTGCACGTTGAAGTCCTTCCTTTTACAGACACAAATAAGTGATGTTTGTAGAGATCGCAGCATTGGAGATTCAGCTGAAACTGATTTTTTTCCTTTAAATTTTGCAATTTCATGGAATGTGTTGATAGTCTTAAAGCATACTGTCGAACAATTCAAGGGCCTAGTCGATCCTCAAGATCCTTCAAGATATAATGCTGACATGGCACCACCTACATAAGGTGTTTAGGCTGATATCACTGGTACAAGAAGAACTGGTGCATTAGGTGGTGTAGTCATCCGTGTCAGTTTCCATAAAAAAAAATCATGAAATTTTAAAACCCCATCGCTTACCATATTATATACATACATTTTTCAGCTGAATTCAATTAAGCCTGCCACACATTGCGGGCACGCTTCGCTCGCCTAATAGTGTGATTAGATTATGTTTGTTTAACTTCAAAGGCGATAGGTATACCTGATGATTTTGGCTTACTGCTTCAAAATCATTCATAAAAATTTGCGAGTTCGCTTCGTTAGCTCGTTAATATGATTACATTTTGTTAGTTTATTTCACTTCAAAGGCGACTCTGATTTTCTGTGGAATTGAGGGAAGCGCTGATATGGCACCTACGTACACAATACACCAAAGTGTTGAGGCTGACATCACTGGTACCAGAAAACTGGTGCATTAGGTAATGTAGCCTTCCGTGTTTCAATAAAAAAAAGAAACGCCGCTAGGAATCGGGTACACTCACAGGGTATTGACTACGAAAATGTTAGCTGCTGGAATACAGTAGCACCTGCGAAGAAAATTCTGGAGCCCGGTAAACTCACTGAGTCTATGCAGAGATAGGCTGCTAGAACCAAAATCCCCTATATGCTATCCAGAAAAGTCATTACAAATACCAACCGTTCCACCAGCAAGCGTTGGATCTCTTGTCTGATGTTGGCGTTGTCATAATTAACTACACAGAATCTCTTGGTCGCGATTTCCAATCGATTCTCAGATTGCCGCAGCCGATTCAGCGCATTCTCTATTTTAGCTAGCTCCTGCAAGATTTTTGTGCTCTATTAAACTGATACCTGACAGTTAGTACCTATATGATTGTTTCTCTTATCTCTTACATAAAGGTAGGTAACGCAAATAATTATTAAAATAAAATAAAAATATTACCCTTTTTTGAAACGAAAAAAAGTGTCAAATTATTTTTCCGAGAAACGTGGGGTGCATGCAGATACCTAGATAATAAATAATTCATTCATGAATATTTCAAGTAAGTCAATAACAGTTTCATTACAAAAATTATATGAACTTGAGTTCATAGTGTCGTTGACGACAGCTAGGTACTCTCTATACTCCTTATCTAGGGTGGGATGAGCTCCACGTTTTTCGGAGAACCAATTTTATACTTTAAAAAAAAAAACTTATTTTTTATGCTTTTTAGTCTTGTGTGTGAAATTATGTGAAAATCTGACTTATGCAATAGTCTTACTGTGACTGTCACATTTTTACATAATTTCACACACAAAATATTATAATATCATCCAGTTCTAAACTAAGTTAAAATCGCGTCTCCAGCTTATCGAGAAATAAGTTTAAAATCGATTGCAAAAGTTTTACTGAACAGATAAACAGACAAATAAGAAAGCGAGTTAATAAAAACGTGATAAAATAAGACAGATTAGGGTTTAAAGTAATATAGAAATTTGATTTTGAAACATTTATATTTTTATAAATATTTGCTATTGTACATTAACAGGAGTAGTCTTCTAGAGTTTATTCTCAATCATGTTTTGAAGTAGTTCCTAGTTTAATACTAGTTACACTCACGTCTGCCTCTGTCATGACTTGTTTGGAGAGCTCTGTTAGTTTCTTCTGCGACAGGTAGTTGAGACAGCTGACTTCGTCGAGTTGGGCCTTCTGATCCCTCATCAGGACACCTAATTCCTCCGTCTCAGTCAGCGCCGACTTGATGTGCTTCTTCACTTGCCCGTCGTGCAGGGCGTGTAGGCCTTTTGTCGCCATCTGAACGCCATAATTATTATAATACTTAAACTTATTATTAACGTCATCGCTAAAAATATTAACATCAATTTAAGTTGAGCATAATGAAGTCGTACCACCACTTCGCTTTGGCCAGTCCGGCCTCTGCATATCTTTCGATAAAATAATATGCTGAAATACCGCTGCGGAAATAACACGAAACATTAACGACACGTATACGGGCCTAAAACTGCTTGCATAAACACGGTCCATTATTGGATCAATCCATTTAAATCTAGAAAATGTTGAGTTGAAGAACGAGACTCGCGGTCGGCCGGTAACTATTGTCGACAACGACGAATTGAAGGCGATAGTGGAAGCGGATCCAACTCAATCTACGGCTGAGACTTCATCGCCTCTCGTCGAGCAGACTTCTACAGTAAAATGTTAAACAAACTGCCATCAAAATGGAAAAATTGTAAAGTTAATTTGGGCCAGTACTTTGATTAGCTAAAAGGAAAAAATAACCAAAATTTTTATATTTTAAAATCTTCATACAAATCTCCAATTTCATAGGTAAAGACCTAATAGATAGTACACTGCAGTCGGACTCCTCGTTAGTCTACTTGTACCTACGTCATTCCTGACGACCGCTTTAAGTAACGTCAGAAAATATTTTTACAGAAAGTTTTTAGCATAGAAAAAGTAAAACAAATATTATAAATAATCTTTGGAGCTATCCAACGATCGCCCACACACACGGTTATAAAATAGGTAAAAAAATAATTATGGTTAATCATAAATGCGAAATTGTGTTTGCTGGTTTGTTAGTTTTTCCTAGGGAAAGAGCAACGGATGGATATGATATTTTGCATATATATAGTTTATGGGCCGGAGAGTGACACAGGCTTGTTTCGCCTGCGACTTCGTTCGCGCGTACTTAAATGCGGTCGAAGCCGCGGATAAAACTTAGCATGGTATAAATAATGTTTTTTTTTTGCACCAGTTTTATGGTCAGACTAAACACCTTGGAGAATTATGTAGGTAGGTGCCATGTACGCGTTTCCCTCAATTTCATCCGGCTACACTGAATTGGACGGAAACCACGAACTATGTTTCATAGTCGCTTCAACCGACCTTCATTCAGTGCGGTGGTACCAACCCGAGGTGGGTTTAACCTACCACCATGTAAGAAGAGGGATGGGACCAACAGTTTTACGTGGAAATCGAACCACGACCAGCGTCAACGGTCAATCGGTCACCCATCCAAGACCTGACCGCGCTCGGTAGTGCTTAACTTCGGTAATCGAATACCGAATATCGCAACCACGAGCCAACGACGCTGATAAAATGTTATGATATGTCATGTTATGTAAATGTTATGGTTTCAACATACCTCTGAAATGTATTCATTGAACTTAGAGTTTTCTTTTCATTATCATTATAAGCACTAGCAAACTGCAAAGTTAAGTAAAAGTTGATTTATTTAGAAGTTAGAAATCCGTAACGGAATGAAAATATACCTACAGTTTTCATAGAATTCAGTACCTAGTAGTAATAAGTACTTACTTTCTAATTAGTTTCGATATGTCTACATGTAAAATAATTATGCGTAAAAGCAATAAAATCAGACATTTGTCTACTCTTGTATATTTTTTATTATGTCGTACAGACAGACAAAGCAGACAAAGCTCGCATCATTGATTCTAAAAAGTACCTCTCGTAAGAATCGACATCTCTGCTATTCCAAGCATCCAATTATCCAATATTGGATCGGGGTCGCTCACCTAGACAGAGTGCCTGCCTGCCGCCACTACGCTTCAACACCACGGCCGGATGACAGACTTAATCTATCTACAATGCTCGACTATAGAATCGCTTGGGTAACCACTCCTAAAGGCGAAATTTCACGATGCCTCGCAATGAAGTCACTCCGCGCTTCCTCGCAAAACTTACTCGCGTAACATACAAAATGAACCAATCATTGCGATCTTTCACAGGCGCCGGACGATACCCCGCTTTTCACCGCTCTCAGCAAACGAAAGCGAAACGAACGACAAGACAAATGAACGTTCGGTTAAATGAATGCACAAGACATGCTTGTTTCCCCTTCCGGGACGATATCTCCGACTGAAGGAATGAACGAAGCGCTTCGCTCCTCTCCTGTTATGTTCACACGCTACGCTACATACAGTCGGTGCGAGGAAGCGCTCAGCGAATTCACTGCGAGGCATCTCGAATTTTGCCTTTACCGTGACGTCTAGTCTTAAATTGATAGTAAAGGTGTGTTGGGTCGTCTCGGCGATATCTCGCGTTTAATATCGCAAATAGCAATGTGAAATGTATTTTCGGAGATAGGTCACATTGCGAAGTGATCTCTGAAAGAGGGTTTGTACCAGAGATAATTACTTGTATTTAATTATACTTGATACTGGGTCCATTTGAGGACTGCAGATTCTGAAGCGATGATCATATTTGTTTGTTGTTGTATATTTGGTGGCGGGTTAGCTTGTTTTGTGAGTGCACGCCTCTAAAGTAAAGGGGGCTCACAAAACCAGTCCGTGCTATGCGCTCATCGAACATTCAAGTAATGCCGTGAAGTCACATAAAGCTACGTCAATACTCGTATGTGCGCAGCTCGTTTGAATAATATCGGTATTGATAGGACCCGCGCCGGAATCACTTTTTATAGTTTTACTCAGATAAAAAATCATTAGGGAATTGGGAAAAAACAGCAAAAGAATAGTCTATTAATTTAATTTTTTTGGGAACTCCACGAAGGGAACCTTGTCTTTTATAGAGTATGATCCCATTAGTTAACTATGCGTCATCCGTAGAAAGTGGCGTTTCTGTAGAAATTGTAATTAATGAAGGTAACAACAATATTGTATGTACTAAGAGTAGAATTCGTCTTAGGAAAATACCACTTGACGTTTGAAGTACGTAAGTTAGAAATAACGTAGATTAAACTGTCAAAACGAACCTTCTTCCATACTCAAAGGTCCCCGTAGCCCATCGAAACAAACATCGTCGTTTTCTTAAAGTCCCAAACAAATTACCCTTTCCATTTTCACACGTTGATGAAAAAAAAACAATTTGTTGGCATTTTGTATCTAAATAAACATATCTATCAATAATATACACAAAGTACACTAAATAATGAACAGGTTTATCCGCAGAAAATACTGGCGGTTCCGATAGTTTCCTAATTTTTCTTTCATTTTTACGAGAAAAAAACACAAACATATTTGCCATGGCGTGTTTCGCGCGGGTCGTATCTTCAACGACTTGACTGAGAGGTCACGATAAATGTGGGAACGATCAGGGAATGTCTGAATCTAGGTTTATAGGATAAAGGACAATTCGCTGATATAAATTATATACGAGTAGGTCTGTAGTATAGGTACTACCACTAGGTACTGTAGTCGAGTAGGTGGTCACTCCTAAGAGCAACCGAGAGCCTGAAGAACCTTATCACTTCTCCAAATTGCTCAGAGTTTGCTTTGGATAAACCCTCATGAATTTAAACAAATAGATTAAGTCTATCAGTTTTGAGAGAGTTCTGCAGATCCCGTCGTAGTTCTTCGTTCCGGACATACATAGTCCATGAGAACGAGGAATTGAACTTCTATTTTATTACATAAAGTACAATTGGTAGGATCAATTTTCTTCATTAAATTTCCTACACTATTGAAGAAACTGTGTTCAGAACGTATCTGAGCCCTATTACAGCATCACGTCTGGAGAGACGGTTCGTGCAGGACCGAGGAACACGTCGCGGCTCGCTTTGGATAGTTCTGTACCACAAGCTCTTCTCCACTGAACTTCTGTCATAGTTTCTTCCATAATTTCAATAAAAATTGACAGGAAGTGGAAGTGCTTCATATCAAACAATATATCTGAGTGAATAGCTCTTTTAGCCACAGCATCCGCCTTCTCATTCCCATCTAGGCCAATGTGGGATGGGATCCATTGGGAACGGTATTTCTTACACGGAAATGCGTACGCTTCGCTGTGTTCGCTGCAATTATCGCACCAATTTGAAACCATTACGCGGAGATCGCACATATAAATACTGTGTGTACATGTACATGTGTGGAGTATGTACATATGTGTGGGTGTGTAGTAAATTTAATTAGGTATGAATGTTCGACAAGCTATTATGAATTCAGATCAGTCGGTTGCTTCATTGGTAGTAGTGCATTTTAGCTAAACTGGACTATTATTTCTCTTCTTGTTTTGTGGCCATGTTATTCGCCACACTGCTGGGTACAGGCCTCTCTCATTTACATGATATGAGATGATTTTAGTCATACAGTTTCACTTACGATTTACTTACGTTTTTATATTGTGAAGTAACGATGTAGTCGATGCATCAGATAAAATAACTTTGAAGAATACAAAGAAAAATAAATGTTCAACGCGATGTCCGAACTCCGAAGCGGGACTCCAACCCGCGTCCTTGAGTATAGCCCTCTATGCTCTAACCAACTAAGCTATCCGGACTACATGTCGCTTTACGAAATTTTTCTTCATATTATTCATCATTAATGCATCTGGTAGTTCCGCTTCTGCCTGCTAGATGGCGTTACTTATAATTTTTTATCGATATCCTCGCATTGAGCGTGTTTATTTATTTATTTATTTAATATTTTCAGAAAACCAACGGCATATAAGTAAGAACAATAAGCAGAACATAAATTAC
>WYDE02130795.1:0-11359 GCA_009867175.2 Adela reaumurella
CAGTTCAGTGTAGCCGGCTGGAATTGATGGAAGCGCTGATATGGCACCTACCTACATAATTCACCAAGGTGTTTAGGACTTAGGTGTTAGGGACATCACTGGAACCAGAAAACTGGTGCATTAGGTGATGTAGCCATCCGTGTCAGTTACAATAAAAAAAAAAAAAAATTGGTCCTGCTGAATTGACTGATTGTGTGGAAGAATATAGGATGGTTAGCGAATATTCTGATGAGATATTCTGACACTTCATTCCGGTTGACACTTTAAACTGTGAGGCTTTCCAGCTGGCTGGACTGACACCGTGATGCGACACCCATACATACATATCACACACGCTAAATCCCGAGAATGGAGGTAAGCAGAGCAATCGGTGATGTGCTGCGAGAACTCCGGTGAATTACAGCATAACACCTACCACCACATTTCGCAAGATGTTCGGACAAGACATCAAGCAGAATGTAAGGCACAAACACCCACCAACTGCATGACTTGATAGAAGTACCGTGCCAGTGTGAGAGGTGGCGAGCCTGTCTCCCTTTAGCACGGCATCTTGGTCTTATCCCTTAGTCGCCTTTTACAACGTGCATGGGAAGACATGCAGTGGGGTCATTCTTTTAAGTGCCGGCCCCACACGCCACTGCGACACATCATACATGTATGGGATTATTATGGCTTCCCTAAGTTACATATCCTGCCCGCCTTCGCGCCGAATAGGTACATAATACCTAATATACTCCTAATGTCAGTGTGAAAACAAGTTTTGCACAGTACGCTTCGATATTTTTTTTTTTTTAGTGATAAGTAGATATGTACGTACTATAGCATATAATATAAGACGTGGTTAGGCAGTTTGGTTGAATTTATTATATGTAGGTCTAAATTAAAATGAAACCGGTTTGATCGTAAAATCTGTCCACATGCCTCACAAGTCAACCAAATTTAAAACGAGGTAAATGTAAACATGCCACAACCTAACCTAACAATATCATTGAAATGATCTACAATAGTCCGCCTTTGTACTTCCTTGTCTTCTTTTATCCTGTTTTCTATCTGTAATTTTCTTGTGTGCAATAAAGTATTCATTCATTCATTCTTTATTGATATAAATTCAGTAATTATTATATATAATCGTTTATGTAATAATATTTTTTTATTCAATTAATCAAGTCTGAACATTGTTTCTGATATTTATTCCTTTACTCCATTGATCTTTATTATCATACCTTACCATGTGACTGTAAATTCAATCTTGGCCAAAATCAATTTCTCAACTTTCTTCAACCGCCATCAAAGCTTCATCACAACTAAACGGAACCATACAAAAATTTCAATATTATTCTTTAACCCTAAAATTAAGTATACTTAAGCCGCTCATATCATAGGTGCCGACGGCCTCGTTAAAGAGCGATTTATATAATTTCTCTCGGCTCCGACAAATATTTTAACACCTATTTTCGTACCGTATCATTTGTGTGATTATCGGACACTTGGCACGCTATTGGGCCAGTTCGCACTAATTATGATCTTCACGCGTTTCCTTGTTATGGTCCCCGAAGCCTGTGGCCAAATTGGGGACAATTTATATATTCCGTGAAGCGGTTAGGTTAATTATGGACCTTCGTTGTAATAAAATAAGTAAAGGCGTTAAAAGCGTCACACGTTTTACGATAAATAAAAACAGAGATGGATTGTCTTTACACTTAGAGTATTTTAGGGTTCAGTGAAAAATATTGCATGACATTATAGCTGAACGAAAAATTTAAGTACATAGATTTATATATATATACTTTTTAATTTATATTCTTTATTTTCACAACGGTTAGAGTTTACAAACAGGCGGGCCTTAAGGCTAGAAAACATTATTTACCGATCATCTTTTGGGGTGTGGAGAGGTTATAGGCGTGCAGCAACAGGTTTCAGAAGAATATTGAAATATAGCTGTGCAAGTATAGCGATAAGTGATAATTAAGCTAGTATTTATGCTATACATAATATATATACCTAAACAGTAAATAAAAAAATATACAGTACATTTT
This sequence comes from Adela reaumurella, assembly GCA_009867175.2. Taxonomy (NCBI): domain Eukaryota; kingdom Metazoa; phylum Arthropoda; class Insecta; order Lepidoptera; family Adelidae; genus Adela; species Adela reaumurella. Next base: position 2,037 of record WYDE02130795.1, read on the forward strand.
AAAGTTTACAAGTTATTTGCCTATGTCGCTAAAGAGAAAAAGAATAAAAATAGATATACAAATAAAGAAAACGACCGAACCGGGGTTTGAACCCGGGACCATTGGCCTTAGCTGCCACTGCGATATCAACTCAGAAGTAGTTTCTAGTGTCCTCTATGAGTATGATCTTAACGGCGACAACAATCGGTTAATAATCAATCGATGTAGACTACTTCGTACGCTGAGTGAGCGTTAAGAAGATCCTGAAGAATACGGCAACAAATTGAAGAGAACACGTCACGGTCCGGGTGGCGAAGTTGGTATTGCAGTGGCAGCTAAGGCCAAAGGTCCCGGGTTGAAACCCCGGTTCGGACGTTTTTCTCTATTTTGTATTTCGTATTTTTCTGATTAAGATTCAGTAAGCGACTTGCATGCTAAGCAAGGAAATAAAAAAAAATCCATAACAATTTTCGAGTTTTTTTATGTAAATTATTTAAAAAATGGCTCTAACGATTTTGGTATAAACTTGTCCCTAGCCTAATACTACAATGAGTTTTCATTTCAGGAAAACTAAAGTGCCATAAGTAGGTACCTACATACATATCCGGGATGGCACAACGGTTCACGAGGAAAACTTGACACAAACTCGGTTATTTTAGATGATATACCTACTTCGTACAAAATGTATGTAAGATATTTTTTTACAAAAACGAGAAAACGGGGTTTATTTTTCAATAAGTTTTATCCATACAAATTGTGCCAGCTTGGCGCGGCCAAATGTATGGTGAGCAGAACCGTTTTTTCCCTTATTCGCATATGGTTCCTGAGCAAAATTTGTTATTACCATTTAAGGGATTACCTACAGTTTATTATTATTATTTATTATTTCTAGGCGAACATACCATGATCAAATAGGTAACCTTTTACGGAAAGGGCAAGTTCGCAGCACCCATAACCGACGAGCATGTATGAAGCGATGTATGACGCATGAAGTGGATGAAGCAAAGGATGTATGCAGGCGCGTGCTACATGGCGCTCAATTGTCTCTGCCTACCCCTCCGTGGAAAAAGCGTGATGGTATGTACGATATGCATTATAGTTCATTAATTAAAAAAATAATTGAATAAGAATGGGACAAAATAAAACCAAAAATTAATTTTACTAACACCTCTATTTACAAGACCTAAATTAAGATTTACACATACATGAGATTTATACACGGTCGCACCGATTTCATTAAAAAATTGAGCAATACAGAACAAGATAATACTACTCCGCCTTCGGGCGATCGACCGATCATTCCATATTACATTACATCCAATTACCAAGGTACTAAAAAAAAACGTTTGAAAAATAAATGACAGACAAAAGTATTGTCTGCAGAGAAAGTAGAAACTTGAAATTTTTAAGTTGGCATGAACTAATAGGAAAAATACTCATAATTTGAAGTACAGATGTGTCAGTTAAAAAAACAATTAAGAGGACTACTGCCGACCTTCATAACCTACCCCAATGTCAATTCTAAGTTTTGAAAAAACTTTTTGATTGTTGTTATTGTGCTGAAAAAAGTTTTGCACAAGCACGCGGACTATTTAACCGTGTGCTTGTGTCAACCATTTTTCTGAAAAATTGCAATAATTTCAAAGTTATTTGAAAACTAAGATTTAGGGAGGGGGTAGGTTCTTCGCAATAGTCACAGCACTTTAATATTTCTTATTTAACCATTTAAAATGTTTTTTAGTTTAAACTGGATTTTATTAACGTCACTTTCAGTTTGATAATTTCCAGAGATGTGTTACCAAATTATTTGATAAAGCAGTTTTATATTTTTATTTATACATAATTTAAATAGTTACATAACTGTGCATTATTATTTGACAGTTATATTATAACAATTTCTACTCTTTCAAACATAAGTTAAGGTGACAGCGACTATTGCGAAAAACCTACCCCCACCCTAAATCTTAGTTTTCAAATAACTTTGTAATTATTGTAATTTTTCAGAAAAATGTTTTGTACATGCACGCGGTTAAATAGCCCGCGTGCTTGTGCAAAACTTTTTTTCAGCACAACAACAACAATGAAAAAGTTATTTTAAAATTTAGTTTGGCATTGGGGTATGTTATGAAGGTCTACAGTAGTCCTCTCAAGAGTCCTAATGCTTACCTTCATAACCTACCCCAATGTTGGTATCCACTGTAGTGTGAGTTCACTATGGTACCATAACCTACCTTAGTTGTTAAATAACTTTTTAATTGTGGTTATTGTGCAGAAAAATGTTATGCAACCACCAGACTACTTGTCCACGCGCTTGTGAAAAAAAATCTGAAAAATTATGGCAATTAAAAAAATATTGGAATAATCAGATTTAGGGTGGGGGTAGATTTTTCGCAATATTTGTAGTCGCCCTACGGCTGACCTCATACAGCCGGAATACATCTCTGAATTCATAATATGAATTTCATAATCTTAATTTTCCCGTCCGGAATTCACATCGCTCGTCAGGAATACATACTTATCGCTCGTCAGTAGATATCATTCTGACAAATCAATCTGAAAAATTCATAATCTGAAAAAATAAGAATTTGTATGGAGAATAGTTAAATTGTATGCATTTCTCTGCTTTCTGAAGTACCTAATAATATGAATTCGTAGTATGAGTTCAGGTAGGCATACCGGATGTTTGAGGCCAGCCTACTTATGTAAGTAAGACATTGATGTACTAGCTAGATGGATCATGTCATAGTTGCATGTATATCTTTGTCGTTGTGTCCAATCCATGAAGTGAACGTGGCAACGTCGCGTGCAGGCTAAGGTTGCATGGAACTGCGACGTTGCCAAAATTAACTGTCAACTTGGCAAAATCGTATTCCTGTACAATTTAAATTCATGGATTGGATTCGAAGAGAGATAGCCAGTAGAGTTTTCCGTTCGTGCTCGATTAGGGGGAAGCACTGCCATGGCACCTAAGTAATTCACCAAGGTGTAGGCTGACATCGCTGGTGCATTGGTGTGATGTAGGCATCCATGTCCCATAAAAAAAAAACTATGATTAGATGGATCTTGTCGAAAGGTAGCACGGAGAGGACAGCAAGTTTTTTTTTAAGTTTTTATCAGTTATAGGCTACAAGTGACCGAAATACAGCTGTCTCTTCTTTTCTTATGCACTTACATTTCATTATCGCTCTCACTCTAACTACGTATAGTTAGATATTTAAGTCTGTAAATACGACGCGATGTGTACACAATGTTGAACTTCAGGGACGACTTTGACGGCGTGATCTCTATCTAGTACATCAATCGTTACAAGATATTAAGTGTTGTATTCATCATCACAAATGTCAAATTATTATAAATATTTTATGAATATGTAAAGTGACCTACATAAAAAAAATACAATTTGCACCATTTTAATAAACACAATATTTTGAAAAATTGTGTGTAACAAGAAATACAATTTCTACAAATAAAATTTATCAGTTATATTTTTTTAATGAAAATAAACATAAAAAGGTCCTATCCCATAATAGTATCACGTTCAGATATGTGAATCGATTTATCGATTCACATATTATTAAAAGTACCTACATTATAAACGTAGAAAAATTTTGTATACATTTTTAATAAAAAAAATCTCAATTTCCAACTCCATAGATGTGGAAATATACAAATACATTTTTACCATAGAAATAATTTCAATTATTTTATAAAATGGACGGTATTTCGGAAAGTCGTATGTAATTAATTATTATATAAGACTAGTCACTAATTTCAATAAACTAAAAATTCTTACAATAACTTCAGCCCTTGCTTACCTAAGGACACAATGATATTTTTCCTCCAGAGATTCCCAAAAATAAATGGCTTTTTAGGTAAGTACACTACCGCGAATTAAGTAAGTAGTATTAAGTATTTTGTGATTAAAATAAAGAGTGCTCGAATATTTACAATTAGTGCATCCTGGTTAATATCTTATTAAAAAATATATACGTTAGTACAGCTACGTAAGTCCAAATAATATTAGGTATATGCAATAGGTATTTAAAAATCATATCGAGGAGTCCACCATTGAGGAATTCACATATTTAAAAACTACAATATTTTTGCCTACAATGTTAAAAGCAATATTATATAGGTACTTATTTAAAGTCGTTTACTTACATAATTTGGACATTACAAATATCAATAATCGCAGTTACTTTGACATTTCTTCATTAGCTAGGAATTTCATCATGGGAAAATACGACCATAAATAGTTCATTATATATTTTTTTAACCTGTACCCGCCTATTCTTAGTTACGTCCATGCAAATATTAACATATCAAAATAACTGATATGGTCCAAAAAATATTTTAAGGAAATCATCAAAACTTCTAAAAGTATTCTTCGAGTTATGCTTCTTAAAAAAACGTAGGAATTATAAAAAAATCACCATCCAAATACACTCATACCATAATTTTACATTTACTTGACATAATTTGTGCGCGTTGGTGGGAAAAAGACAATCAAGGAGTGCCTTATTATAATATTATTTATTTTTTTGTTCACCTTGTGTCCTTTTCAATATAAAAAATAAAACTTATGGAATGCACCGTCAGTTTTGCACTAACCTCTCAATAAATTTCATCGGTGAATCATTGATACTAAGAAATTATAATTTGTATAATAACACAGTGACCGAATTATAATAAAGGGAACCGCTTTATAAATTATACTTTCAAGTTTAGAAAGATACCGACTTTTACAGTTCCATGTGTTTGTCAAACTGGTCAAATTCAATAATAACAACTTTAATCTAAAACATTTACGACGCATTGGTTATTTTTCTCATGGTTTCGTTCTATAGCTGTTTTTATTCGTTTAAATCAAACCGTCAACGTTGTCAAATTATTCTTATAATTTAAATAATTATTGAAGAGTCGGCAGCGCCCCCCTAGAATTTTGAAACAGTCTAAACGAAAGACGAAAACAAAACAACGGATCGACGACTCTGTTCTGCAGAGTAAGACGTTTCTCAGTAAAAAAAAATTCGTCCCCTTTAGGTCCCACCATGGATTTATAGATACCTACCCAAATAGATAAATGTACTTGCTCCGTAAAAATGTGCCGAAAGAGATGCAAACTACAGGATTGCATCTCTATCTAACATAGTATGTGCGAGCGAGAAACAAAGTTAGTAGCTCTCGCTCGGCGCATTTTCTCTAAGTAACGGGAATATACGTTGTATTACAACACAATAACATTGTCTTAGCATTACTCTAGCCTGATTGTTTTTTAAGTCCATGGGTTCCACCATATCTTCTTGTATTATCCTGTCCAAATTGGCAACGTCACTTTTCCATAAAATTTCATCATGTCTGCGACGTTGCCATCTTCACTTTCTGGATAAGAAACAGAGAGAAAGACAGACAATTCAGGAGGCTATTGCAGACCCATGGACTTAAAAAATAAATACAATATAAGTGTATTACAACGCGATAGTACAGAATTTTCTTCGATCTATCCGGTTTGCTTTTTAAATCCACGGGTTTCACTTTAAAAAAAAAATCATAACCTAAAAGTGTGGAATTGCCTAGAGCTATCTCCTGCTGTTCATCTCGTATCCGTTGTCCTTGCCCTGCGGCAGCTTGGTGCTGGGCGGTTGCTTGGCGACGACGTGCCCCTCTAGCCGCAGCGTGCTCTGCCGGTGCGAGGAGCGGATGAGGCAGGTGACGGCGAGCAGGATGAGCAGGACGCCGAGCGCGGAGAGACCGTAGCCGAGGGCGGAGCGCGCGATCGGGGGCACCTTGGTCGCGAGGCGCAGCAGTGAGGCAACCTCGTTGGGCAGCTCGTCGATACCCTGCGAGTGTAATCAATCATTAAGTAGTGGAAGGGTTTCCTCGTGGCATATTAACATTGTCTAGTACGAGAGTTTTTGATTTCGCGAACTATTTTTTCGGCAAAGTTTTAATCCTCATAAATTTTCGTCGACTTTTTGACAAGGATTTGTAGATAATTTCATCTTCTTTACGGAACAAGAAGTTTGACTGATGTAACTAGATTGGTTTACGAGATATTTGAGTTTATGTCAAGGTCGGCGCCCGACGCCGCGGAGCGCGAAAAAGTCTAGTTACATTAAAATTCAGTTAATACATTACATTAAATAATTATAATTTATTAAATAATTAAATAATACAATACATTAAAATCAGTAAAATTTTTTGTTCCGTAAAGAAGCTGACATTATCTACAAATCCATGTCAAAAAGTCGACGAAAATGTATAAGGATTAAAACTTCAGAAAAAAAAAACTCGCTCACTAGACAATGCTAAATGCTTCCTCGTCATCTTTTCCTTCACCGAAGGAAAGTCAAGTCTATGCCAAGTCCGACGCGCGCGTTAGTCGCGCTTTCCATAAAAAAACAAAACAAAATACTGACCTCTTCAAACCACAGAATGGGGAAGACGATATCGGGGAAGTTGGCCACCTGCTTGATGTCTATGACCTGTGAGACGGCCAGGTTGATCTGGATGCGGGCGCGCGCGCGCATTGCGATACCCATCTCCTGTAATCATACATACATCCTCCATTAGTATGTTTTACCTACTAGATCTTAGTTACCTACTTAGGTCTTATTAGGTTTTAAAAGGCCTTAGTAGGTCATACTAAGATTAATTACGTAGGTTTTACTAGATTTAAGTAAAACTTAGGAGGTCTTGGTGAGACTAAGTAGATTTTACTTATTTACGCATATTCAGAGGGCACTTTCTCTACTTGAGTTAAATCACTTTTGGAATCTGCTTGTCTGTTTGTTTATCCGCACAACTCCTGAACGGTTCAGCCGATCGGGCTGAAATTTTATAGGTACATTTCATATGTCAATAGCTCGTCAGTTCGTCACACATCACTTTTAAATGTCCTAGAAGAACTAGCAAGAAACTTCGCTGCAAAATTTTCAACCCATCGCGAGAATCGCGAAGCCTGTTACGACAACATTGGCGTACATCACACTGGTTCTTATTAGCTCTTTATCGGTTGTCAGAGTAGGTTAGATTTTACTAGGTCTTAGCAGGTCGTACTAGATCCGAGTGGGTCTTATTAGGTCTGAGCAAGTTTCACAAGGTCTTATTAATTAGGTCTTAGTAAGTATTACCTACTAGGTCTTAGTAGGTCGTACTAGATCTGAGTGGGTTTTACTAGGTCTGAGCAAGTTTCACAAGGACTTATTAATTAGGTCTTAGTAAGTATTAGCTGCTAGGTCTTAGTAGGTCGTACTAGATCTGAGTGGGTCTTACTAGGTCTGAGCAAGTTTCACAAGGTCTTATGAATTAGGTCTTAGTAAGTATTACCTACTAGGTCTTAGTAGGTCGTACTAGATCTGAGTGGGTCTTAGTAGGTCTGAGCAAGTTTCACAAGGTCTTATTAATTAGGTCTTAGTAAGTCTTAGCTACTAGGTCTTAGTAGGTATTACTAACCGGCTGCACGTCGATGAAGAGGCGGTCCTTCTCCGCATCGGGCTCCCTGATGCCCTCCACCGCTTGGCGCAGGCTCTCATCGGCGAGGTAGAAGTGGGGGAAGCTTAGCATGATCGGCGAATCTGCCAACGATAATAGTAACTTATTATCAACTGTTATGTAGTTTTATACTAAAATTTCAACAGTGACGTTAAGTACATTATACCAATTTTATTAAAATTGTTCGCAGTTAATTACTACACATGCATAAGAATAACAAGCATGACGTGACCACCTAGGATTTCAACGAAATCAAGTCACTGCTGGCGAATTTGCTTTCGTAGCCTACGTTAGAGGTCATGGCACCATACTCCGAAAGATTGAGTGACTTAGGCTAGCATCACTGTTCACGATGTGTGACACAAGAGGTGAGAGCCAACTGCTATTATGGGATGATAACATCAAAAAAATCCCTGGTCCAAATTATGGTTGGGCGTGTTCCTGATTTTTTTTTAAATTCGATTGTAGGTAACATTTAGTAATCGACTTGCAGCAGGTAGTTACATCTACATAGTTATGTTGGAATTTATCCACCAGCTACCATGTACCACCATCTTAGATCATTAGAGGTAATTGCCAACTGTAATGGAGTCACCATATCTTCTTTCTTCTTTCTTTTGCAGCCATTTTATTCGCCCAACTGCTTGGTACAGGCCTCTCTCATTTAAATTATATGAGAGGATTTAGTCATACACTTCCACCGTGACCAACTGGCTTGGAAGTGGGTTTCCTCACGATGTTTCCTTCACCGGAGTGCCAGCAGCCATTTTAGCACAAATTCTAAAGTAATAAATGTTGTGCTCCCAGTGGGGTTCGAACCCGCACCACCAGCTTGAGAGGCGTGCACTTGTCCGCTCGGCTAATCTGACACTCAATCGATCACCATACTGAATTAATGGTCACAGCGGATGCCTGGGATATGACTTAGCTGATTAATTAGAAAAAAAAGGGAGCTTAGGATAACCTAGGATAGGCATCGTCCGTTCGAAGGGTCAGAACTAATGACACCTCTAAGTACCATGAAACCACCTTAGAACGTGGCTCAGATCTAGAGCGAAGGAACAACACACCCAAGATGAGATGGACACACACACACACCAGGGACTGTAAACAAGTGAACTCACCAGAGACTGCTGCAGTGCTCAACAGACTATGCGACTGGTTATGGAAACCTTGACTAGTTGCTATACATATCTAAAGAGACGAAAGATGACTTACATAATAAGGGTAACAGGCCCTTAACCCAATGCCTGACCCACCTGGCTAACTTTATATGGATACTGACCAGTAAAGCTTTCCACCACCATCACGTTATGTCTGTTGAGCTTTGCAGCGAGTCTGGTGAGTTTGCTGTTACTAAGTGAATTGCCACTGTGGCTTGTTACAGTCCTTTGTGATTGTTCGTCTCACCTGACGTTGTTTCTTCGCTCTAACTCTTAGCCACGACCTAAGCTGATTTTACGGCATAGCTTATATTTGCTCTGACCCTTCGATGCTTTACATCTCCAAACATCTCGCTTGATTACCTGTTATTGGGCTCATCGTTGGGTTAGTATCCCTCGGCCTAGACTCCGGCTGCCGAGACTCTCAGTAGCGCGTGAATAGGGTGGACAGTTGAAAGTGGGGAAAGGGTCATTCGTCGTCCACTTGGGTCTTAGGAAAGCGCACAGTGTGGCGCAAAGCGTTCATGACGTCGATCAGAATGTGCAGCCGAGAAAACCCCAAAAACCCGTGGACGCTCTAAGACACGCGCCAGACTCGCTCGGAACATCGATATGTTGTTGACACCAAACTTCTGAGAACGCATCGTTTTTCGAAATCGTTCCTATGTCGTACGGCGAAAATATGGA
>WYDE02130906.1:0-17256 GCA_009867175.2 Adela reaumurella
TCTGAGGATACGTTGCTCGTTTAGAAGAACTCGGAACGATACATAATGAGGCGAGCTCCAGGCCACAGTCAATAATTATATGGCTTTCTTCGTATAGTTTCGAACTTCTCAGCACGACGAGACGCCAGGATATTATATTCAAATAAAACATAATGTACCCTCGACGCGTTACTATATCGAGCACCTAAGAATTACTTTCTTACCCAAACAGCATCATTGTCATAAATATCATAATAGGTGAACTGGATAATGTTGTTTCTTACAGAAACTTCTCCGTAATAAATATAAATTAAAACAACATTATTACAAGTGTTTTATTTGAATACCGCAATACAATGATTGGAGCAATCTAAATAATTGTTTAACTATTTGTTAAGGCTGTTGGAACTGGAGCCATTATCTCTTGAATAACTTCAATATTTTATGAATGAACGTTATCGTCGAATCAGGTCACGGCTACGGTTATCTAATTATTATGTTCTCGTTCACCGATATATTTATTTACTGTTTTTGCTTCCGTTTCCAAATTGTTGCGTAATTATTTCCACACAATTAATAAGTCAATTAAGTACTTATCCAGCTTTCACGAGTTTCATTTCTGACGTCTGAGGAACTTTGTCACATTTAATTATTGTTTAGAATATGTGTTCTTGCAATGCGCAAGTTTACATTTGGCAAGGTTCCTCGGACATCGGAAATGAGACTTATCGCGACCGTTGTTAATCTTTTGCTACGTTTATAATTTACGCATGTGATCAATATACATATTCGATTTAAATTTTAAAAATTACTTATGTTCCTATAAATAATTAGTTTTTGTTTGTTTTGCAGGTAAGACAACTTCTTTATTCGGTTACATATCGTATTGGGTCAAGTTATAGAGTGACTCATATAATTACAAATTCACCAATTATTATTTTTTTCCAAAACGTTCCAGGTCACTAATGCACTGCGTAGCAGAATACTCGAGTATGTATTTCCTTCCACGAAGCTCTCAAACTTGATACTTCCTTCCTTTCAAACACGTGTGACCGATAAACTACCACATCATTTTCGAACATCCTCGGTACTAATTTCGAGTAGATATATATATTATTTTTATATGCGTTATATTATCGGTGGGAACTATTCCCACCCACATGTGCCGCAGTCGAAAACCTGCGGAGGTCGTTGAATCGCTTCTGTGGAACATCACTTTTTCATATATACACTTTTTGTTGACACTGAGTGAGCTCGACGAGTGAGTCATCTTTGAATAAGATTCGGCAAACCATATTGTCGTTAAATATGTTACGCTGGTATAAAAATATATATATCGTTGATTAGTACTACTCATACTTTTGAGAAATTAATATTTTTCTAGTGAACAGAAGTTGGTAGTAGAAACACATTAGTTGCTATTGTTTCAATAAACTTTCCGGGCAATTCGTTGTGGTGGCTACTTCACGATTTCATTGCTATTCCATTTCAAGTACTGCAATAATACTTAGTATTCATATTACTATAAACATACATATATTATTTATTATGTACACAGATCACTGACTGACTGTTAATGGATTCTGTCACGCTCTCTCTCTACGTCAGAAGTAGACGCTCCCCGGCGCAACCGTTGCTGTTGTCCTTAGACTTTTAATCGCAAAGGCGGTCGCGATCTCGCGAAATCGCTGTTAAATATCACGTTTTAAATTTTAACTGGCGAACATTTTAAAAAGAGAAAATTGGCTCCGTCGCAGGACTCGCTGTGCGGGGACGGGGCCGGGAGCGGCAGGGAGGGAAGACGGGCGCCTTAGGCGGCTTGCAACCATCTAGTGTTTTATAGTAGCGGAACATGCAAAACTGCCCCCCACCGACGACATCGCCACCGTCATCATCATCCGAGTTGCGTCAGTATACGTAACGCGCCTACTTGCGGCTTGCTCCGCCCGCACCGAAGTCGATGTAGATGTAGCAGAGCAGCCACCTCGTTTTAAATGTCAATCGTTATTTAACTTCGTCGTGACCGTTCGCCATTTCCCTTCAGAGATAATAAATACTTTAATCGAGCCCATTTTTCGAGTAACAAATGAGCGAGAGCCACAGAACAGGTACCTCAAGTTTTAAAGGTGTGATAATTGGATAACGACATGACCTTAAACGTGTAAGTGATATAATGCGATTTGACAGTAAAGTTGCCTTTTTGATGGGATCAGTCAGCCAATTCCAGTTTTCACCCAGTGCGCGCTTTATTTAAACAAATAAAAACAAGAAACCAGTGTTGATAATTAAATTAAAATGATACGAGTGGCAATAAAGGAATCAACAAAATTTCATACAAAACATGCTGGCATCACCTGGGTATCTGTACCTTTGAATTGATGCAAACCTAATAAAAGTTAAATATAAGTATGGGGTAATGTCACGTAGTGCTTAGGTTTCCCAGCCCAATCCCATAGGAGCGCCTGGAAATAAGTTATAAGTTAAGTTGACCTAAAAAGTAGAAAGAAAAAATCGTTATGTAAATGATTTACTGATAGTTTGAACGTTCAAGTGGGATCTACAATCTACATGTAAACATCACTACCTGCTTGGGAACAATTATATATCCAGAAGTGGCACAAAAAAGTTTTCAAATCTAAAAGAGAACGAGAACACGAGAACAATGGACAACAGCCCCCGCTATCCAGAACCGTTAACATCTTCATCCCATGCGGGCTTTCCGTCGCGTTGTCGGTCCGCACAAACAAACTCAATTTCTGCTGCCAATAACGCAGCTGGTGGTCCTTTATGGTTTGCGACTTTAATAGACTAACCGGCCGCACTCACTTATTTCTTAATATATAGTTGTCCTATATATTACGTATGTAGATATATATATATATATATATATATTAATAGATTCAATATTATTTCAATCACGGATGATGGATAATATCTATGTGTACACTGAAGAAAAGTGAAAATAAATACTTGTACTCGGATAGTTGATATTAGAATTTTTCTATGTTATATGTACCATGCATAGCAACTGCACTGCTTTGCAATGCAAGTCAGTCAGAAAATCCATGATCACTACAGGAACACTTGAAAAAAAGAAACGGCAAAAGTAATTTTTCGACACAAAGAAACTTTAGAAATGTACGAATATTGTACAGTAAATAAATTAATAAAAGGCAATGCTCACACAATAAATATCCACCATAGGTACGCATCCAGTCAATCCTAAAATAGAAATCTACTCCCAAGTCCATTTGCTCCACGACTGCAGTAACCAGAATATAGTTTGCTAACGTGCCTACCCGCTGGTTTTCATGTGGTCTAATTACGCGGGTAGGAATTATGACATCATAAAACGTTAATTTGTAGGCTGGTGGTTCGCTGTTGCCTCACGGGCGGTGATCTGTCTGGCTCTGGCTGGTCTGTGCTGCACCGTTAGCCCGAGTGGGTGCGTTGTTGCCCAATTCATGAATGGCCGAGGTTCGCGTTCGGGTTCGCCCACGCAGCGCAGTGCTCAATGAAATCTCGTGTCTAAATACGCCGGTGTCTACCCGCCTTACGCCACATGTCATTGAGAGTAAGTTTATGATTCAATATTGGCGAAAGTGTATACCTGTTCGGATGCGCGCCGTATTTCGTGGCCGCGACAGACAATTATCCGGTTTGTTTGTGTCGTCGACAGTTTAAAATGATCATTTTAATATGACGTTCGCAACCGATAATTATTTGCATGTGCTTAATTCGGCAGTTACTTTACTGCAATGTTCTCGATTATATTTAATGTAAGAATCTTTTAAGATGTGACGATATGTATGAACTGACGAATAAATATTTTTATGCATGTAGATGTAGTGAAATATTGTATATAAAACGCAAATGTGATCTGTCGTTAGAACACAGCCATGATTCTGCACTTTGGTTCCATCCGATCCACTCTCTTCGATCCAAGTCAATCGTGATTCGTGATGCAATCCGTATTGCCTACGCATTTTAGCCGTAGTCAGTACCGAAGTCAACCAATTTCTTGTCTTAATCATCATTTCCTCATTACGAAAAGATAGTTAAAATGAGCTAATTCCATACAAAAACATGAAGTCGACTCGGCGAGCCGGTGATCTCGGAGAGCCGTGATCTGCATTACGGTTAGTTTGACAGCCGTTGAAGTCATCTACTTGACTCGTGTATCTACTCCTCAAATGTGGATCTTTCAAAAAGACCGGGCACATTGGGTCTACCCAGCCAGTACCTACCTAGTAAGCCCGCTATGCAGAATCGCAATGCAGCCATGACAATAAACCGCTCATATGGTGTTACGTTATAAACTATCTCAGTTTTACAATCAGCTAAGCACGGCACGTCTGCGGCGTCTTCGATCATGGCCACGGAGACGTTTTCAATTTAAACTTCAATTATAACTTCACTTTGCATCGACGTCGATTAACCGAAGTCAACCTCTAACCCTCGCTTCATTAACAGGTTCTGGTCTACAAGCCTTGCATTATCTTCATTGTCCGCCCATTCTCTTTTCATATCGATCGTCTCCTATGCGTTTCAACTAGAATATTTACATTATCTATCTGTCATTCTCATTTAGTGGTTGTTATTACCATTGATATTTAGCCTGATGTTTCATTACATCAGCCTTTCTATCAGTTTTTGGCCAAGGTTTTTGGTCCATCTTTTTAAAATCAGACCCATATATTCATAATTGTAACAATTAAGTGTTAGTTTCAAAATCAATGTGAGATAGAGATATCGACTCACACTAAACACAACGACGATATCGACACAAACCGTTGGCAGCTTCGGCACCGGCTGCCAGTCTCGCTAACTTTCAATGCCATTATCTCTAACAATAGCGAAAACAATGATACAATCTACGGTGGTCTCTAAACTAGTCCGAGTCCGCGCATAAATAGACATTGATAAGAAAGGATCGAGTACTTGGCGCGGATACAAACCAATAAGGTGAATGGCGAACTAAGCTATTTCCTAACAAAAGCCCTTTGATTACAAGTAATATGGCCCAACAAGACATAACCTATCAATCCGTAACTGTGATATTAATTGATACTGGCACACCTGTAACAGAATTACTGCCCATCTGGTGTATTATTTGTGAACCTTTACGTTTAATTTATTCTCTCCATACACAAACTTGCATTATAGACGCAGTAGTACATAGTCGTAGATGAAGACAGAATAAAAAAAAAAGTTGTTTATACAAATTAAAATCCGACTACCTGCCTTTCGAACAACAATATAGTATAGTGGCACACGATCATTAGCGATACGTGAATATGAGGACGTGCGACTACGCCTGTTGTTCGAAATTGAACATATTTTTAGGTGATCGGGTTTTAGTTTTATTCGCTTCTTTACATATATTGCGTCTTTATTTATTAAATCTATGCACGCAGCAGTGTCACTCTGCCCGCTTGATTAGAAACATATGACACCAAAATCGTGGAAATCGATTAAGCCCCTGTAGAGTTGGCACTGTAACTCAAACATAAACTGCGTACAGAAACACACAAACAAACAACACATTAACACTCCTCCTTACATAGGTAGTCGGATAGAATTGGACAATGAACATTGATTTAAGTAGTTAGAATGTCTGGCGACGAAGGGAAGGAAAATCCACACTGTTATGTTGGCAACGAAACAGCGCTAAGGCGAGGTGCTTGACCGTGATCGACTGTCGAGATGCAGCAGTTTACAGCTACGTCTGACGTAGGAAGTGCAATAAAAGCTTTAATAGACGCGCCTCTTTGTTTCCTGGAGGTATGAGCGCTCGCGCATGAATTGTGGGCAGAATCCGACCATTACCCAACAACACGCGTGAGCATTGTGAGATCCCATCGCGTGCACATCGTCGAACGGTTCAATATGTACTTCAATATATTTTAATTGTAGTATAGCTAGAATGGGAGGACGCCGCAGCCATGGGAACTCCAAGGCTGCGGCGGCGTGCGGCTTCGTCGTTTCGCCAGTTCTGCAATCGATACTGGCTGCGATTCGATTGTATGTTGTATTCGCAAAGACTGAATGTATTGTGTACTGTCATTTCTCTAATATTTCTTTAGCCTGTAGCAATTTGGAGCTTTAAACGTCAAAGTTTTTGATATTCTTTAATTTATTTTAATAATATTACTTACTACATAAACGTTAATGTATTCACCGTTTCTTTGCACAAGTGTTGAGCGCTGCTGCGGTTTAGTGGGAATGTGAGGACATTATGGCTGCCCGCCGGTCGGTCGTATAAGAATATTGCTCCTTGGACGTCGTGGAGTGGAATGGATGAGTAAAGTGCATTTGCTTGTCTGACTCGGTCGGTAGCGTTGCAAAATGGCAATATGACTATCGGCACCGCGGGGGAAAAGCTATTAGGCAGAACTGTGCTTTTAGTATCATCGGGGAATATCGATAAGATTTCTCCTAAGTTCTGATGCTGAAGCACTGATTTCGTTTGTGGTTGCTTTACTATTTATTGCATTTATTACATTTTCTGAATAAGTCTCAACGTAGTTACTAAGTTCGCAGTTCCCGTAATCGACGCATGTGTGAAGCGATGTATGACAATGAAGCAAAGGATGTGTCTGAAACGTGACAAACTCATTCAATTGTCTGTGCCTACCCCTCTGTGATAGAGGCGTGATGGATAATATGATTATTAGTAATAATAATAATCTATACTTAATATTATGTTGAAGGACATCAATTGAAAAGTGCGAACACAGTCCAAGGCGCAGAGTATAAGTGAGAGGTTCATAATGCTGTGTAGGTTAGGTACTTACGTTATTTTCTGCCTCTGTCACTTTGTCTATAAGTATTGCTACAACCGCAGGTGCAACATCCATTACCTCATATTTGGACTTCTTTGTCCGGATGTTTAGCTGTCTATGGAGACACGATCCTCCCCTGCTTATTAATCTGCAGTCGTCTGGTCATACACAACTCCGTCATGCGAGGCGCCGAAACTCCGCACGCGGCGCGATGACCTACTCGCGGCCTCTGGGTCTGGCTCATCAATTTTAATTAGATGGCACTGTGAACATATTAATTTTTTTTTTATTTAACTGCACTTGTAGTTCCCGATTACAATAAATAAGTATAATATTGCAATATATATACCGTGGGTAATACCTGATAATACGAGGCCGGGTTGACCTAATGCTTAAATTATAGTTTCTTCGACCTTCGAGTTATGCCTCGTTTGAAGGACTCTAGTTATAAAATATAATCAAATCAGGTTTAGGTTGTTTAAAAAAAAATTAACTAAATTTTAACGTAGAAAGGTACTTATAACAGTATAGGTAGTATGAGCGACGAATTATGTGACGCTTCAATCATTGTTTATCTCAATGCAGTCGACGATGTCATACATAAAATGCCAAACATTCTTTGTATTGTGTCAGTTGAACAATTTATTTATTTGAAGGTATTCGTACACTTTATCGGCAAATGGCATCGCGCGATGATATCATAATTTCCGATATGATGTCCAGTTTGAAGCCGTCGCGTCGCGGTCGGCGCGCCGTGTATGGCGCTGCGCACGCGACGGATGACACAATGCCTACGGAAGGATGTGGCTATGTTGACTGTGGATCTTCATTCAGCGACAACACCCACAACAGCATCCGCGCGAATTTTGCACAATTGAAACCTCCCGCAATTAATTTCGCAGACCGGCTGATAACAATCGGTACGCGCGCGCGTCACGCACATAAACGGCATCGTCTGACCCTCTGACACGCTTCGCCGAACTCCGGGTATTCCAGAAAAAAATATGCAGCCGAGTTTGAAGCGCACTAAATTAAAAGCCCATACGGGGCTTCTTTT
Organism: Adela reaumurella; assembly: GCA_009867175.2. NCBI lineage: Eukaryota > Metazoa > Arthropoda > Insecta > Lepidoptera > Adelidae > Adela > Adela reaumurella. Next base: position 7,822 of record WYDE02130906.1, read on the forward strand.
TTTTTGCGTAACGATTCGGGTAATTTTAATAACGGATTGACTACGGTCGTTAATCGTTCGGACGATGGCATTAAATAAAGTAGCCCACTCATATCGCTGAGACGCGGCCGCGGATCTCTGGGTGAGCTCACGTCGTCGCCGTCGGCCGCGTGTGTCGTATCTCTGTAGGTATGTGAGAGATGTAGCGGTTGGAAGCTGCCTGCAAAGGTTATCGCTGTGGAATGCTGATAAGATGTTATCGCAGCGAAGGTACCCTGCGCCGTTTTAGAATTATGCATGAGCAAGCGTTACCCATTTTCCTTTGTTTCTCGTAAGGTGCCACCACAGGTAAACAACGATTCGCTACGTATAGGCGAGGTTATCGCTTCTCAGATTCATGACTTTTACTCAGAGTTGATTTTTTAGAAAACGCAATCTAATCTACGGATCAATTTCAATTCGAGAAAATTGTGATTACTAGTTTCAAAAGAAATTATATCATCTCATAATTCGTTAGCGCTAATCTATTGTGTATATCCATAAACACATGAAGCACACGTGTACATATGTAATCTTGATCGAAAGGAAACATTCATGGAACTGATATGGTCAGGTGGAGGTGAGTTGTGCTTGTTTTCCTGGTTTACATATTATTTGCGGTATGGTATCTGGCGTGGCGCAGTCTACAAGCGCTTTGTGTACGCGCTAAGCACCGATGGGGCTAAGAATCAGAGATGCGGGCACGCGCGATAAATACGCCGTGAGCGATAGGGGTTTCTAAATTTGATAAGCCGGCGCCATCTTGCGCCTGCATTGCAGGGAGATGAGTGAACAGAGAATACAATTTACTTCACAATTTATTCGTCTTCATAATTTTTTATATTTGATATATTAACTTTGTATAAATCAGACGCCTTCTAGGCCTTCCATATAAATCAAGAAAATCACTTATGGAAACTTTCCTCCGTCTTGATATCGCAGGAACTAGTCTCGACGCCGCCAGTTAACAACCTGGCGCCGCCTCCCCCACCCGCCCCTTCTCCACCGACCCCACCCCGCTTTCGCCGACTAGCGCTGCGTCTGCGCAGATCGAACACGATTATCGGCCCACACGCTGCTGCGAGCTAATTATCCAACTAGATGAGACCCAGTTTCCGAGTATTGCCACCAGCACGCTACCTGCAGACTGCAGCAGTACAGCAGAGTTAGCTCAGCAGAGTTAGCTCCGCAGACTCCGCACGCATCTAACTAACTGCCAGTGGCTAATATCCTTTTGCAGTCAAGAAAACGATTTGTGAAAAGTAATTTGGAAATATTAAAACAATCCACGCCTCAGACGCTTAAAATAATGCAGGATTGCAAGAGTCCATTAATCGGCATGCTAGGCGCGAGGCGCGAGGCACGCAAATGAATTCACTAGTCTGTCTGCAGCGCTGTACTGACAACTCGAACAATACAACTGCAGTGAATGCAACTGCAAAAACAATACAAATGTGGAGGAGTAAATGTAGGAGGGAGGCCTGTCATTAGGAAAGTATACAGTGCTTGTCGTGACGATATCGCCGTCCTATCCGCAGCGAGCGGGGAGTTGATTATGAAAGTGGTCGCTGTGGTATCAATACGGGAGGAGGCCGTTTACTCACACTCGCTGTCAAGCCAATGCGTGCGAGTGAGGTACTAGAGTGTGGGCGGGAGTAGGCGCGCCCCTCCAATGCAATGCCCCTCTCTCACGCATATAGACTGGGAAACATTGAAAAAAACACGTGATTTTGTTATGCCATACGCTGGTCGTCTTCCTAATTATTTTGTTATCAAGAACATGAAGGTCTGGCAACTGGGAGCAGTTGTGTTCAGAAATGGCAAACACTTTAAATAGTTTCAAAATTCCTATGTCAAAAGCTGTTAGTTGGATCCGAAAAGTGTCCAAAGGTAAAATAAATACCTTCATACATAGAAAATGGTAAAAATAAAAAAATCTTCATAGTATGCTGAAGTTCAATTTTTTTTCGATGTTTTAAATTTTTATCTTTCTGTAAGACCTCGAGTCTTCATTATACAGGGTTATTCAATATGATGGACCCATTTTTAAAAATTAGTATTTATTTATTAATCCAAAAGTACAAATCCAAAAAGAATAATCTTTATACCAATGAAAAGAGGAAGTTTCAAAGTATTTTTAGTAGTATAAATGTATTTTTTTTTAATGCGCGGTTATTGTTCCAGAAACGGCCCGCAGAGTTCGCTAGGCAATAGGCCACCATTTTGTTTCACTGTCAGTTGTGAGTGAGATGGCTACTGTGGAACACAAGGTTTTCTGCGTTCTTGAGTTCGCAAAAAGTGAGTCATTGCTGCCGTGCACTCAGTTACAGACAGCAGATACGCTTTCGCGTGTGTGGGAAAAGCCGCGTAGATTTTTGCCGTGCAGCAAGTGGTGGACATATTGAACATATATAATGAAAAATCTTTTCATTGATATAAAAATTGTTCATTTTTGATTTGTACTTTAATAAATACGAATTCTTAAAAATGTGTGCATTATTTAGAATAACCCTGTGCTTTTGGACACTTTTCGGATCCAACTAACAGTTTTTAGATGGGGATTTTTATAAATGTTGCCATTTCTGAACGTAACGGCTCCCAGTTGCCAGGCCGGCATATTCTTGATAAATAAGGAACACGACTAGCGTAATCTTTATCTTAATTAAACAAATCACGTTTTTTTAACTGCCTCCTAGACCAAAAGGCTTCACGGCGAGAGGTAACGTAACACGATATTCTCCTCTATCAGTGATACCACGGCGACGAGTTTTATAATGATCGCTCAGTTGTTGTAAATTGTTCGCGACGAAAGCTGGTCCCGAATCAGATAAACAGTCGCAGAAAACGCACCAATCTTGATATTCCGTCTGAGTAATTACAATTTGTTCCTCAGCGTACCCGTTCACATCGCCGCGATAATGCGGACGTTTACTCTTTACACAGATTAATTAAATGATAGTGCTTGTACATTAATTCATTAGGTAATCAGATTTTTGGTGAGCGGAGAAAGGTCCACTTTAAATTGCGGCCTCGTTAAAATCGATTTGTAGATCCTACAGAACACTGGCGCCTCCACCACGCGCTGTACATACAGTAGCAGTAGCACTCCACTATGAGAGGCAAGGTAGCTCAGGTAGCCTCATTTCTCTGTTTGCACACACATCTCTGCTATCTATCACCTACATGTTGGTGAGTACTAGGAGGCAGGCACTGACATGGCAAGTATGCCTGGTGGCACGAGCCAGTCTCCTTCAATTTTGGAATATCCAGAAAGAATTCTTTAGGATACCTATAAGAATTATATATGGAATTTTGAACACTGAAAACGTTTCTGTTTGACAACCATTTTCTATTTTACTCTTATATTTACACACGTAGGGACAGACAAACGACGAAGTCTCGCCAGAAGGGTTCGGTTTTGTGCTTAATTTAGATTTGAGTAAATTATAAAATAACCCCAAAAAATATGTAAGAAGGGTTGTGGCGTAGTCTGGTTTGTGAAAGCCGTGAGTAGGTTACTCGTGAGTTTGTAACCTATTTTATTTTATGGAAACAATTTTTTGGTACCAGTGATGTCAGCCTAAACACCTTGGTTAATTAAGAAGATGCCATATCAGCACTTCCCTCAATTCGAGCCGGCTACACTGAACTGGACGAAAAACACTATATTTTTCATTGCAGATAGTACGCGCACTGTTTTTCTGGATTTTAAAATCTGAAGCAAACACCGTGAGGACACCTTCATACGTACCTACTAACAATGTGTTGTAGGGAAGAGGCAATCCCTAGCGATAAGTTCGCCTTCTGCCAAGTAGAAAAGTGTACATATATTTATTTATTTAAATATTATCCTGAACTGAACCTTACTGTCAATCAATATGATTCTCTCCCTGTCAATGTTTGTAACAATGATCGTGTCGTGTTAGTGTAATGATAATTTAGAGGCGCCATGTCGCAACGTGTTATCAAATAGCTCGATAGACGACCATCAGCGCGATACAGCTTCTTATCGATATAGTTTATTGCATATTATCGCGAGTTGGCGCCGTTCCATTGTCTGAGTACAAAGTGTTTCCTTGAATCGCTCCTATCTGTCTATGTACCTGACGGAGTTACAAGGTAGTACCGCTAGATACACCTCAGACAGGGGCGCGTTCAGTAATTCCGAGATAATTTATTTTGACTATGTGTCCTATTCCAATACTTGTAAAACAAGACGGATAGATAAACAGTCAATTGACCTGGTCTTACTGAACGCAGCCCAACAGCGGATGTACAGAATTTGTTCCAAGGTCTCATAGATAGTACATGCGTATGAGTTTTCTATGCGTCTGGTTCTACTCATTCATACCTATGTTATATATATATTTATTATTAAATATATGTGGAAGCGTGTCGACTAATGCGTCCATTGCAGTCATCATCACACGATATTCACTGCTACCAATCGTATATGTATAAATAAAATAAATATTAGTTTTATTAACTCGGTTGCACCCTCCAAACTAACATAATTCCTGTTTACACGTCGACACACACGGGATAATTTATATCGAGCAGAAATAGAACGCATTACGACTGTAAACATGATGTAATTAATGTTTTCTTGGGCATCGATACTGAACTGATATTGGTGGCAAACGATGTCTGGTTGGCGCCAGCACGTATCGCGTTTCGTCTTCGAATGGAGACAACACCATAAATAATGCAATTGGCGATATGAGCGTGTGTGTGCTGAATATGAAACATTTACAGAATTCTTATCGTCTGCGGCAACAATATGAGTCGACACGACAAGTATTGATTGCTTAACCTCGTTCCGTTTTATTGCCGAAGGGCTCTCTCCATCATTTACAGTTTCCCCGTCCGAGGAAACCCGCATGATCATTACAATATAAATGTTCCCAGCTGTCGCGTTGTTGATCTCTTTTTTTGGTTATAGACTTTTGCCCGCTGCTTCGTACGCGATAAATATTTTCAGTATGCTTTCATAGTGTACACCTACTTTACATAAAGGAACTCCTGTGTGAAATCTAGAACCACCGGTTTAGACTCGTCTGTCAGTGAGTCGGTCGGTTTATGAATTTTATTAAGTAGAATTTTGCTGAAAAAATAACATAACAATTATTTAAAAAATGTGTATGACTCGTTTTTGTTTCAGATAAAATTATGTAGCTTTTCACAGAAAAGTTCAGTCACTATCAAATTATGCTGTTTATTTTCGGTTATTTTGGAAAGAAATTATGTAAACATGTAAAATAAAACTGGTATATCGTCGTAATGAGTAAAAATTGATATTGCCTCAAGTGGTCCACTGTGTGTGATTCAAGCAGAGGCGCCCACCTCGGGTCATCATTATCTTCTGATCCAACCTACATGATATCCGGTCTCGCTCGATTTAAGGCTCATCATTTGAATGTAAATTACAGGCCAGGCTACTTTAATAAGGTACCCAGTCATTTTCTCACCGCAGCAGTATTTAAGTAACTCTACAAAAGCGACGAAAGGTTTTAATTTCTTGCATTCTACGAAAAAGCTCTCTCCTTGCAGCACCGCCACCGGCACCGCCTTGCACAAAGAAAGCTTTATTAATTTACGCATTCGAAGTGTTTGCATTCGCATCAATAACAGAACCCTTCTTTGTCTGTTCGCTACTCGTTTTTATTAATCATTGACAAACCTTTAAAAATAATGTAGTTCTTCTTTTCATCTTCGTATGAAAGTAATACATAACCTGTGAGAATGTGAAGCTTTAATTTAGCCAGCAGATGTTTATGAAGGTCAGGTCAAGATGCTGAAAGACGAAGAGTTAGTAAATCAGTCGGCACGACACCAAGAAGTTTAGATAGTATGCACTTAGGCATTAGCTAGAGTTACTTTTTACGTTAAGTGGTAATGATACATTACAGCTAAACCAATTACCCTGATAAGGGACGCCGTAAATTCTTGTCGCATGGCCTCTACACGTGAGTAGAGTTGACGTGGTGAAGATTAGGATGACAACCTTCTATTACGAGTAAGTTCCTCTCTACTCTCTGTTTTCCTAATTTTGTACTATTTCTATTTCTAAGACTAGGAAAAAGATATTCTCTACCATTTACCTAATCTACGCTAAGTTATTAGATTTCGTACGAGTAAAGCACATGCAAATGGAATTGTTTCCCGCAAGGCCCGCGTTACATTTTATTTTCACCTTTATGCAATACCCAAAGATCGACGCAAGGAATATCATCAATGAAACGAAAACTTCTGCATTCGTGATAGAAAAACTAGGTACCTAGTGCATTGACGTATATGTTAGACCACAATGAGGTAGTGTGATGAATATCTTACAAATAAAGAAAGATAAGGTGCATGGGTCTACGTGCCTTACATGCTGCTTGATATCTTCTCCGAATAACTTGCAAAATGTGGTGGTCGGTGTTGTGCTGTAATTTACCGTTCTTGCAGAACAACACCGATTGCTCTGCTTACCCAGATTACCGGGATTCAGTGTGAATGATGGGTATAATGTAAAGGACGCTTATTGTATTTTATAGTGCCTATAAAATATTTTATAGTGTATTTTACTCAGTCAGGGGAAACCTATAATTGGCAATATGTTAATTAATGTTACTGCTTGCAATCAATGTTATCAACTGTTTGTACATATATGCTGTTGGTTTTCTAAATAAAATAAAATAAAAATAAAAAATAAATTAAAGAGAAGCGTGGACGCTAAATGAAGGTCATGAAAAGTGAGTTCGTGTCGGTGTTTGGCATTGTCGAACGTCATGGAATTAGCAAATATTTCTCTTGTCGTGCTCCGCGAGTCCGCCTGTTTGTCAGGAAAGAGGCTTCGCTTTTTGTTTCGATTGTTTGCATTGGATATTTGTTTTAATTTATTACTAGCGAAATCTCTGCTCCGAGTTCCAGACCCAAGATTTACCTATCTTTTTCGAGTTTATTTTACTCAGTTCCACAATACTTACACGTTTATTTCGTGTGACCTTGAATGTTATTTGTGCAATAGATTATTTCTCATCTTATTCTTCGATCGACTCTAATAAATACGTCTGAGGAAAGTGAAAAATAAGAACAGCCCGAGCGTGCTCTTCGCCGAGAAGTTGCTAATTTGGTCCGAATAACGAAAGTGTTGTTCTGATGGATGAATCACCACATTTTGTAGTCTCGCTGCGTGTGAGTCCCAACAAGAACTGTGACTCCAGCAGATCGTGCTATAACTGTACATCAGATCGGCTTGTGACGAATCAGCAGCGAATCACCGACTGGTCTGGCGCGGTTTCTCCATAAGTCGCCGTTTCCGGAAGCTGCCAGGCGACAAGTGTCTTAACCTGTCGTCCGAATGTTACCATACACAGAATGCAGGTCGAGCTTGTACCGTATGAAGTAGCGGAGTGAACTTCTTTAGTGCCAAATCGATCTAAAGCGAATTTCATGAAGTCTTTAATTGTTTTATTGCTGATATTTGGCGCAATTTCAGAAAATCTCCTGATTGATATCTGAATCGCATGTAGAGGAATGTTTTTAGTTTGTATAGATTCAAGCGATTTCTTATCCAATGGTTCGGTATTATTTATAAAATGAACAACATTTACAGTTTGAAACTCAATAACATCGTCTACAGGATTTCATTTTAGGATGATAACTTGATGAGCAATATTGTGGCAGGACTACTCGTAATGCGCAATGCAAAAATTATCGCGAAATTATCATTTCGCACGCAAAATAGTAATTAGTACCCAAGCATTGCACCAAATATTGAAGTATTCAATTATTCATAAAATATTTTGTATGAATACATAATGAAAAATTACATAATTGTCATAACAACACAGACATATGCGTGTAACACAAACGACTAACAATTCATTGTTCCAAATGTAATATAAATCAGATGAAACACCAATGAGGAATCTTCCATCATATAAAATCCGAAGCACTAAAGTCAAGGCACGCACTGCATTCATCTGTAGATGGACAAGTAGCCAAGAAGCTGCAGCCAATACCTTATGAAGAGTCATCTCAGCAAAATGACAGTTGATCGAACACCAAGTTCTCACACATTCGTTTCTTAGGCATCACATGAACATAACTTTATAAGCTTCGCTAGTATCGGCTATTACTGTCTTCTTAACAGTTCTTTTACTTTCTTTCAACTATGTGGTACTTGCTTACTGCTTCGTCCAACAACGTACTTCAACCAACTTCGTACAACGTCGGTACAATTAAATTTGCACGTATTAACAATTAACGTTCAGGTACAATGCATTTATCCACTTGTACTTAGGTGTTGTTTATTATGTAGTTCGAAAAAGTAAAGCCTCACTCCTTAAGAGGGGGTACTATGTCAGCAAGGATATTGAAAAAAAATCCTAATATTTGAAAAAGAACAACATAAACATAAAAAAAATAAATGTTACAGCCGAGGAAACAGCCGAGTGCACTGTTGTTTCCGAAGCACGATATGAGAAACTTTTCTACATAGAATTAGTTCACAAACATAGCTCTCAAAACCAATCAAATCTTGAATAACTCAGTAATTAGGCGAACTGATATATGATTACTTTTTTTTTAAATTACACTTATTTAAAAAAAAATCATATATCAACTTACTCCCCATAACATAGCAGTTCAACTTTAGCCCCGAATTCTTTAGTATTTTAATAAAGTAGTATGGACGGTTTTATGCGCGACGAAACAATACCAGGGACGCATGAAGAGGGCCCTCCTCATTCGGCCCCGGTGTTCTTTCGTGGCGCGCAAAATGTTTTTTTTTTGTATTTTATTCAAAAACTAAATATTGCGGGGCTAAAGTTGAACTGCTATTTTATGAGGAGGAAGTTTACACATATTTAAAAAAAAGAATCATATTTATATTCCTTGTGAATTAATTATATCGAGAAAAGTTTCTCAAGTCGTTTCGGAAACAACAGTGCACTCGGTCATACATATCCTCGGCTGTAACATAAAAGTTTTTTTTATGATTAAGTTTCTCTTTTTCTAATTTTAGGCATTTTTCTCATGATGCATGCTGACCTAATACCCCCTCTTAAGGTGATGCTGCATGGCGGCCTCAACTCAGCAAAAAGTATGCCTATTTCATCTAACGTTCTTACAAAAGAGGGAGATAAAGATAGAGGGCAGGGTTTGCCTCTTAACTAAGTGTGACAAATCCAGAGAAGTTATTCAGGAATTTATGTAGGTAGGTCAGCGCTTCCCTCAATTCCAGCCGGCTACACTGAACTGGACGCAAAACACGAACTATGTTTCATAGCAGCTTCGACCGACCTTCATTCAGTGCGGTGGTACCAACCCAGGCGGGTTTAACTCTACCACCATGTAAGGAGAGGGAACGGACCTACAGTTTAACGTGGAATCCGAACCACGACCAGCGTCAACGGTCAAGCGGTCACC
>WYDE02130907.1:0-11357 GCA_009867175.2 Adela reaumurella
ATGATGATTTGGCATCAGTTACTGATTAATGAACAACTGATTTGACAGTTGCCGCCAAAACAACATGGCCGCCACAGTCCCTCTTGAAAAACCCCATACAACAGTTGGCCGGTGCATGTCAACAATAGGTGCGCGATGCGGGCCTTGCCGCTCCGCTCTGTCGCGGGTGGCCCCATGGACGTCAACCATCCTTCGTGGATACTTTTTTTATTCACTTGTCCCGTATATTATGTAATATGACGGGTGTACATGTAGGCAGCGCGTTAAGGGTCTGTAGGCACTTAGCCACTAAATGCCACCATGTCGCGCTCACTGACCAATAAAAACAAGGCTATCGTACGCGGCGGTGGCGCCTTTTCTAGTTTTTCTAGTTCTACTTTTTTCCAGTTTTCCTTAAATTTCTCGAAAAGCAAATTCTCTACGGGAAAAGTACACGATAAAGAATTTAATACATTTAAATATCTTTCAAATTACTGCAAAAAATAAGATAGTTGTCACTCAAAATTAGATCTTGCGAATGAATTTTTTTTTTCTAAAGCAATTTTTGCAATTTTTTTTCTTCTTTCTAGAAGATTTTCAACAATTCTGCCCGATAAAGAGTTTATAATGGAACCTTCTCTATCCACTGTATTTTTTTTATGGATCAAGTGTTTCTGGGTACTTCTTATTTCCCGATGAAAAAATGGAGGATTTTTACAATATGACTGCCTACGGCGCGGCCGCTTAATTGTTAGTTTTTACTTACATACATACCTATCTATAGTTAATTTATGGGCCGAAGAGTGAGTGACATAGACTACTTTTTATTTACCCGCGTCTTACTACTCGTGAATTTTAAATGCGGGCGAACTGCGGGCATAAGCTAGTAAATTATATTTGTCGATAAGTATAAGATGTCGTGGTACAAATGATTCCATACAATCGCCATACTGTTCGCGTCAAAGTACTAGGTGCGTGTGACTTTATCAGATGTGTAATTATATTTTTATTTTATTTTAATTGTAAATGTTATCAACCGCTAATGCTACTACTACTACTACCTTCTAGTGTAGTGAAATGACAAGATCTTATTTGTAATAATGTTTGACATTATTTACGTACTTGTACGTTAATAAAAATGTAGATTCAATGTAAAATTATGGCGACGGTCGGCGTTCGACTCGTGTCGCGTCGTGCTTGAAGCATCTACGAAGCGGAGCCGAAAACAGCGCGTGGTCGAGCACCACACCGCCGCCTCCACAATGTGTGATTTCAGAAAACAATCTCACCTGACTCGAGCAGCAACACATTCCAGTGTTTCACCTCCGTCAGTCGGTTTGCGACGACCGCCCCGGCCGAACCTCCTCCAACCACGATGAAGTCATACTCCTTCCTCGGCTCCCGGTCGTGCACCTTCGCTTCAGGGTCGTGAGACTTGTAGTTGTGGAAGGTCAGAGCGCCCAGGAGGAGAGGAATCAGCCATAGACCTGTCACGCTGACCGTCTTCAGCGCTGTAGATGCTAGCAAGACGTGGACACCCATTGTGTTTCATGGGGCTTCTTTCTCAAACTGATTTTTATTATTTGCTGGAAGTCTTCCTTTTTGAATTAGGTTTTTCTTTATTTCTGATTATTATTTTTTCTCCGTGATTCGTTTTGTGGTGTTCTTGGGTTAACTGTATTTACTGATATGTTTTGATAGTGTTGCAATGATTGTTTTCGCTGGTATGTTGTGTCATTCTATATTTCTTATTATTTTATCGGGTGTAATATCGGTTCCAAAATCTGTACTTAAAGCTTCTTTTAATTAAAAGTTCCTTCATCAATTTCTGGTAGAAGTATTATCACAGATTATCTGAACATCTTACGAACTAAAATGACTTTGGCTTTGACTCGAGACTAGTTTGTGGGTACGGTTAACTACGGTGCGGTCGATGTCTGCTGTCATGCGGGGGTCAGTCCGGCGGCTTGATCCTCTTCTTCAGCTTTCTTTCCTTGGAGGTGGGCCACGATGGCAGCATATTATGCGGCATCACCACTGCTGGCTGGACTGAACAGCTTCAGGTCGTTGCTCATCTGAAATGTGAGAGAAATTCGTTTTAGAATTTGGATCATGATCACCGATAATAACTATGGAGTGGAGAACCTTCTATAGATATGCGATTCGATGGTGAAATAATGAGAGACGAATTCTAATGATAATTTTTTTGTTTCAGGTACAATACTCGAACGGTGATTTTATCCTGAAAGAGGTAGAGTGCCGCAAGATCCATTTAAAAACATAGTTTGATCTCGTTATTTACCTCCTACCTACGCCTACCTACCTACGCCTACCTACCTACGCCTGTAGACATTTAGCTTATTGTAAATGGTGTGGTGATGCCGCCATGGCGTGCCAGGAGAATAAATACTACGAGTACTTTGGAAAGGAGTGCAAGTTGTATGTACGGCACCGAGGGCGTTCCTCACAGGGTTGTATATGTCGCTATGACTCTATGTCGAGATTCTATGTTCGCATATAACTCGAGAACGACACAATAAATTCACATTGGGTGTTTACACGCGTATTCTGTAACAACTGAAAGTGGCTTTAGGTTATGTGCCTGTCACAGGCAGCCTGTGTATGTATTTCTTCGGTGGTCTGAGCAGTGTGCAAATATTTTGCCGCGCGGGTGTTCGATCCGCGGGCGCTGCTATTTTAGCATACACAATAATAATGCAATACATATGGACAGCTGTACGGTTTGGGACCGGTACTTAAAAGGATTACACTGCATCTCTTCCCATGCATGTAGTAAAAGGCGACTAAGGGACAAGGACAATATACCATGCTAAAGGGCGACAGGCTCGCCACCTCTCACCTTGGCACGGTACTTCTACCAAAACACCGTGAGGAAACCTATACACTAATAATACGAATGTGTTGTAGTGCATAAAGGTTGGCTGGAAGACATTGCCTCCGGCAATTAGTCCGCCTTCTGCTAAGCGGAAAAGTATATATATATATATATATATATAAGTCATGCAGTAGGTGGGACTTCGTGCCTTACATGCTGCTTGATATCTTGTCCGAATACCTTGCAAAATGTGTTGGTCGGTGTAGTGCTGTAATTTAGCGGAGTTCTTGCAGCTCAACACCGATTGCTCTGCTTACCCTGATTGTCGGGATTTAAGCGTGAGTGATATGTATGTATGTACAACTTAGTTGTATGTAATTGTAATTGTTATTTGTTCGTATGTGTAGTGGGATCCCGTGATCACATATCAACAAAATTTTGCACACAGCTTCTCCTAGTGACATTGAGAAAGATTCGGGGACCGCAAATTGCGCAAGTTATAGGCACGGCGTACGGGAAATTACGTAGTACGGGCGTATTAGGAAAATTAATTATGGTAACATTTCTTAATTTTTTTAATGCCTAAGTTGGACGTAACAGAAAAGCGGCACCTTAATTCAAGGTTTTTGTATTTCCTTGATATTCCCTAAATTCTGTACTGCATTACCATACTTCTTGGAGTCAAAAATGGCGCAATACAGAGGTTTATTTGCAGAGGCAAATAAAAAAAAATCCAATCAAAATGGACAGTTGTTTAATCCATTAAATATAGTTAATGTTTTAGGGAGTTTTAGTTAAATTTAGGGAGTCTCAAGGATATACAAAAAGCCTCGAATTTAAGTGCCGCTTTTCTGTTACCACGAACTTAGAAACTAAAATAAAAATAAAACATTTTCCAATAGTGTACTTTGACAGTATGTATGCCTACCGGTGGAGAGCGAAATTGGTGCATGTCGTAAAATTAATTTGACTGTAGCCGAAGGCACACGCTATGGAACAATGACTAGGGTGTTAAACGGCTATTTAAACCTGTGCACACGTAAGAGGCATGCATTCAAAGCTCCTACGCCTCGATTAGACAATATTGCGACATCTGCGGCGGGCGAGGAAACCGCGCGCGCGCATAGGTCGTCCATTACAGATCACTTTCATTGTCTAGTTCTTGATTTCCAGTCGTTAGAAAGTGCTCCCATTGAGGCCGCGAGGCGCCTGCTCGCGATTACTAAGTTCATTTGTTCCATTTATGACTTGTATTAATTGCAAGGTGAATTACGATGATCGGGTGCGGTGGGGTGGGCACCTACACCACCATCTGCGTCTTTATTATTGGTAAACTGTTCCGCAAACAAGTGGGAACATTGCGATCGTGGCGTGACCGTAAAGTAGACCCGTGCCGCCATTATGTCAACATTCTTTAATTTTGATAAAACATGTGGGCAGATCTCTGCTAGGCATTTATTTTGAGTACCAACACGATGGGCCTACGACCAATGGTTCCCGAGATACGATTAAACAAAATACTTACACGTTTCATAAAATAAATAAAAAAAGAAGCGTGTCGGGGGACGCCGGACAGAAGCGAAGCTTGTTTGTGTGTGTATGTGTGAGATGTGAACGATTTCCGATTAAGTTTTTTCTCGGTTTACTCCCCGGTGGACTAGCGCACAACTACACTGTATGAGGTTCGCTTAAAAAATAGTTTACTTTATTTTATCCAAGAACGATGGTGGCGGCACAGCGAGGACCGGTAAGCTTCAGTATCCACGGCCTTCAATGGAAGAGACGCTTGCTGGCATTTATTCCCACCCCGCTACCACTTGACCTTAGCCGCCCGATAACCATTTGAATATGCTCGAACCTTGGGTTTCCCTTTAACAAATTAGAAACCATTACTAATTTTGATTGAATGTTTCACTTGTTATACATATTTAGTTTCTGGTGATATTATGATCTCGTTTTATATCCGTCTAGCGTGCCACGTTGACGTGCGAGCCTCTATAGTGTGTCCAGGACAATGTCTCAGAAGGCTGAGCTGAAAAGAGAGCGAGACGGCTTGACGGATAGAGAGAGGACTTCCTGGCTCCTGGCTCCACACCGCAAGCGCGGAAGATATGATCTAATTACCTTTGCTATGTACTACGTGCAGCGACAAAAGTGAACGGACCGAGAGAGGCGAGCTGTTCCGAAATGGATATCACCGTCCGCATCCGTATTGGATTTATATGACTTCGGAATACGTTATAAAGGTTTACTGCCTGATGCTGCCGGTATTGATGGAGACGTCAGATATCAGGCTGTAGCATTTTGTGTTCCTTTTTTCTTCGGAGCAATCTCGGCAGGAAAGTGCGGAATGATATAGTCAAATGGTCCTCGTCACTCTCATTGGCATCTCATTTTGCTTTTATTCGGCGACCTTTCGGAACAATTACAGCTCGAAATGTCGCACGTATTAGAGTGATTGATGATGATGACTGCGAAGATATCAAAGTGTTGCGTAAGTTGTAAATGTGAACCAGTATTGTTGATAAATGCTCAAGTTTAAACACCGTACTGCTGTTTTATTTTTATTTTAACGCTATACCCTGCGCCGAAGGCTCTCACTTTTAATAACTCAGAAAGTATTAACTAAAAGAGTTGTTGTTCATAAATGTGAAACTTCAGGTATATCAGCGCAATATTTATGATTCTTACTTCAAAAGTGAAAACATGGAAGTGGGTTTCCTCGCGATGTTTTCCTTCACCGGAGTGTCAGCGGCCATTTAGCACAAATTCTAAAGTAAATATTGTGCTCCAGTTTGTATCGAACCCGCACCTCCCGCTTGAGAAGCGTGCTCTTGCCCGCTCGGCCAATCTGACACTACTATACAAAATAATAATAGAGTAAATGAGAGAGGCCTGTACCCAGCAGTGGGGCGAATAAAATGGCTGCAAAAGAAGAAACAAGAAGCGAAAACATAACTCCATGAAAAAATCGAATATACATAGGTGTTGTTTTTTTTACATTTGTCGTCGTTTGTGCGAATATTTTTGCATTCTATTACGCCACTCTTGTCGTAACAGGCTTCGCGATACTCGCGATGAATGTTGAAAATTTTCCGGCGAAGTGTCTTGCTAGTTCTTCTAGGAAATTGAAAATTGTTGTGTGGCAAGCATTGATATACGTAATGAGCTTACAACATTTCAGCTAGATCTGTCGACACGTTTAGGGGGAGGTGCACGGACAAACAGACACACAGACGCCAATAGTTTTTTTTACCGTACTCGTTTGTTTTGCTTCGCTCAACCAATGATTCCAAGAAATATCTAAAAAGCGGTGACATACACATTGTGGTTGTACAGTTTTTGACTGATTACTCGTATTGTTTCGAAATACTTCTTGGTTTTAGAATAATATACGAGAGAAGCCTGCAATAACTGTGCGCCGAGCATTCGCGCTGGACGTATGTGCAGGGAGAATGTTCAAACAAATGGGGCACCTATTTTGTGTAGCTTTATTTGACTTTGCGCTTGGCCCGCTCGGCATATCGGTGGCAGATTCAGAGTGGCCGGATCGCTAGCTCTGGAGAGGGGGGGGGGGGGTGTTTTTTTTACTATTTCGTGACATCACTTCCAGTACAACACCGAAAAATGGCGTTTCTCACTTAATAACAACACAAGACAAAAAAATCATTAAATTTTCTTTTATCAGAGCTGAAACTTAAGACCTCCTTGACTTTCTTCCCGCAGATACTTGTAAGACAATAGTAATAGTAAAAGCAATAAAAAGTTAAGCGTTACTCAATGCTGCTCGGACGAGTGCGCGCCGTTTGACGCTCCATGAGCAGCAAGTGCCGTGAAACTGCGTCTCGGTGGATGCACCTCATCCATCTCGTGGTTCTTTGAGTATCCTTACCTTACCGTTTGTTTGCGGTGGCAATCCCATTCAAATTAGTGTGATAATTTCGAGATGGTTCTTTGAGTATCTTTAACGGTTATCTACGTATACGGTGGCGATCCCACTCGTAATAGTTTGATAATTTTGGTATGGTTCTTTGAGTATTGAAATCGGGATCGGTTATTGTAGTAGCAATCCCACTCCCATTAGTTTGATAATTTCGGGGTCCTTCGTTGGGTATCCTTTACGTTTATTTGTGGTGGCAATCCCACTTCCATTAGTATGATAATTTCGGGGTCCTTCTTTGAGTACGTTTATTTGTGGTGGCAATCCCACTCCCATTAGTATGATAATTTCGGGATCCTTCTTTGAGTACGTTTATTTGTGGTGGCAATCCCACTCCCATTAGTATGATAATTTCGAGGTCCTTCTTTGAGTATCCTTTACGTTTATTTGTGGTGGCAATCCCACTCACATTAGTGTGATAATTTCGAGGTCCTTCTTTGAGTATCCTTTACGTTTATTTGTGGTGGCAATCCCACTCCCATTAATGTGATAATTTCGAGGTCCTTCTTTGAGTATCCTTTACGTTTATTTGTGGTGGAAATCCCGCTCCCATTAGTGTGATAATTTTGGGGTCCTTCTTTGAGTATCTTTTACGTTTATTTGTGGTGGCAATCCCACTTCCATTTGTGTGATAATTTCGGAATCGTTCTTTCCGCATCCAGGTTCATTTGCGGAGGCGTAATAAGGCGTATAAACCATTATAATGTAATGATAATTTCGACATCGAGGTATCTCGGAACTTAGTAATCCTGCAACTTCGCACGGATATTGGGTCCTTGCGTGTTTTCTGTCGTCTGTTCAACGGTGAGTGTTCCAAGGAGCTGCAAGTCGCGATCCCTTCATCCCCATTCTACCCTCGCTCCACGCACAACAGGTTGGGAACTCATCCGTGCACTGGCGGTATCTCCCCCCAATCTATCTTGCAAATAGTTTATTGTCAGGGTCGCCAACCTGTGGAATGCACTCCCACCCGGCTGGGTGCACCTTAACATTGTGTTTGAAGCGTAAAGACCTAAGTCATACCTAAGTTTTAATTCATCTACAGATTATACACTGTGATTCAACTGAGATTACTGAGGTAGGTATATGCAGGTTGTTTTTAATGACTCCTGTCCTTATAGTTGGTTAATCAGTATCGTATACTGAACTGATTCGTAGAAAAAACAGTCGCGAAATTAGAAAATTTGTTTTTTCATACATTTCCAAAAATCATGTCCTCCAAATGTATAAATAAAATAAATATAGACTTTTCTGTTTAGCTGAAGGCGGGCTTATAGCCGGGGGCAATCTCTTCCAGTCAACCTTTATACACGACAACACATTATTATTGTTAGTGTATAGGTTTCCTCACGGTGTTTTCCTTCACCGAGGTACATTGTAATTTTGCACACAAATATTAACAATTTTTTTTTAATCCGGAAAAATTGTGTAGGTATCGAAACCACGACCTCTAGAGTAAGAGGCGAGCGATAACCGAATAGCCTACTCTGCAACCACAATGCGGAGAAATACCAATGCCAAAAATTTATGGAAAAAGTAATTTTTTTTTTTCGAAATTCCAAAATGTTGTTTAAGCTACGTGTTAGAATACATTGGACATAATTTTTTTACACAATTTCGTGTTCTATTTTCATTTCGTGCAATACCTGACCGCTCTCGGCAGTGCTTAACTTCGGTGATTGAATACCGAAAATCGCAACCACTGAGGCACCGACGCTGATTAACGTGTGCGGACGACGCCGATGTTGGTCTGACAGGCGGTTAGTGCCACAAACAACGGTGATCTATGTATACCAATTTTTTTTACCTATCTACGAGTTGTCAACCCAAGATCTGTGTCAGTCATCATCATCATCAGCTTAACGGCTGTTCACTGCTGGAGATACGCCTCCCCAATTTTTTTTTTCAATTCTAATGCCCCTCGCTAAAAACGAATGCATCGTGTATAGGTCGTGCATTCATCGTGCCTAACTGATAAATTGTTTATTGTGCCGAAAAATATATCAATTTTAAATAGATTGAGCACAATGCGTGTGCAAATCGATTCTCGTTCGATCGAATTGTTATTTCCAAATGGAATGGGCGCATGTGTCTCAACTCTCAACAGAAGTCAACTCGACTCGGCAGTCACAGATAGCTATTTTGAAAGCACGAGTGATTTTTGTATCTCGGCGAAGGTCGTGCTTCGTGTGATATAACCGTTTTGTAATGGTGCGACTGGAGTGTTAGCATTATCTGTTAATAGCTATATTACAACTGACATGATAATTTGAAATTTACCATTTGTTGTAATTTTCAAGACTTGGATTTCTCAATGTTTTTAACCCGTCCCGTGTTACCTCATCATCTTCATCGTCATCATCAGTTTGACCGTCTACTGCTGAACATACGCCTCTCCAAAAAAATTATATCCCTCCCGACACTCGTCAGCACGAATCCATCGTTTGTCCGCAACTTACCGGTTTTATATTACCTATATAGTACTAAAATAATATGACGGGTCGTACGTGTGTTGTTCTTATAGAGCGTCGTCGTCATCTGTACAATATGACCCCGTGGTCCGATATCAACGAAAATTAGCACAAACTTTCTTTTAGTGTAATTTAGAAAGAATGAGGAACCTCAAATCGCGTAAAATATTGTTTATAATTTTTTTAGTGTTTTGTGTAGAGAGATAACTCACTGCTTACTTTCTCATGGACAGCCATTATCTTACTAAATAACGTTCTTGATCTTACTGTTTCAGTCAGGCGAAAATGAAACTAACAAAGAACAAAATACGATCGCTTTGCGCTATGTTAAATACAACGTGATTTCAAATAAAGAATTCACACTTTTTTAAGATACCGTTGTTTGATGGAGTGCGATCCAAAACGTCTACAGTTCAAATGGTCTACACGTATTTTTGTATGGAATTATTAAATGTAATTTAATATAAAACTAACCTAACCAAACCCGAAGCGACTTACCACACTTGAATTGAGGATGTTAATTTCTCAATAAAGATAAAGATTGATACAAAATAAAGATTGTATTCTGTATTCATTTATTGAGTGTAGACGATTGTAGCTGTAGACGTTGTGAGCTGCTCCCGTTTGATGTCGATATGTGTAATAAATAACACATACGGACGGGTCAAAATTATCGATCGCCGATCATCACTTTCCACTTGTTAATATTTTGTATATTTATACCTGTTTGTGTTATACAGACCTCAGTTTAATTTTAATCTTGAAACTTGATTTGCCACACTTCGCAACGTCTAATCAATAGGGTTTAATTTGCGCATACACGCCTAGATTCACTTCGAATGGTCTTATGATGTTGGAGTCGGAAGATGATCACGCGGACACCACAAAAGGATAGTTTAATTAAACTCTTTCGCCTTCTGGCTCGTTTGATTCGTCTCTGCATGTGTCTGTGTACTCGCAATCAAACGTGTGTCTGAAAAGATCGTTTCAAATTTTGTTATGAAGCTTAACATCTTTATTGTAACACGTTGTCATTTCAATAAAAATTTAAACAGCGCGGAGATCTGAGTGAAACCTTAAAAATTGTGAAAGGTTACTACATCGTACCAAGCTTTCAATCAATGTACCAAGATTCTCAGAATGTTTTGCGACTAACAGTTTTTGTCTATGGGACACTGGCTGGTTTTGATGTCAATTAAAACTATGAGTATGTATAACTTTTGTGTATAAACACAACATTCCAAATCCAAATTACCCTCCACATTTTTTACGAGTAAAATTAAAATATTCTGTCACTGAAAAATTTATTTACAACGAGCATTATCGCGCGATGCTTTTGTACGATTTAAAATGTCGACTCAAACCAGAAGGATCGCTTGTAAGACTTCGAATGGCGTTCACACACAAGAGCCCCCATAGAGCGACTCTTTTCCTCTAGTTCAACGAATTTAAGCTTGGTCAAGTAACTTTGGCGGACGATGAAATAAGTGGCCCCCCTGTGACAGCTGTTACAGAAGAAAACGTGCTGGCTGTGAAGAATTCAATTCAAGAGAATAGGCGAATTACGTATCAACAGATTCAGCATACATTCAATGGCAATTTGTACGGAAGCCACATCTTAGCGTAACCGGAACTGGACCGTATGCAGCCTATCTTCTGTCCAGTATAGATTTTATTACCGATATTTTACAGATATATCACAGATATTTTAAAACCGAATGTCCATGGGCGTGTCGTTATTCACCTTCTGGGTGGCTCGGCGCCATATGCCGCGCTCACAATAAAAAAAAATCTAAATATGCGAGCCAAGTTTCATCCAAATTGGAAGCTTGGTTTAAGAGAATTAAAAAAAAACATGTCAATTCGTATTGGATCGACATCGTTCAGTCAACAAAGTATCGGAAATTGACAATTTAATTCAAATTCCAAATTCAAATAATTATTTTCTGTTGCTTAGTTGGCACAACTGTTTTCTATTCTGGCGCGGAGTTTGAGCACCAACTGTCATTTAGTTTGTTTACAGTGCCCGATTTTGTTAGTTCATGTCAGGTGTCTTTTGCGATTTTTATAATGGATAAAAACATCGAACAAAGAGTTTGTCTCAAATTTTGCATCGCAAATGGAATTTCGT
>WYDE02131018.1:0-11356 GCA_009867175.2 Adela reaumurella
AGTTATTCGGACAAGATATCAAGCAGCATGTAAGGCACGAAGACCCACCTACTGCATGAATGGGTGGAAGTACCGTGTCAAGGTGAGAAGTGCGAGCCTGTCCTGCGATAGTCCTTATCTCTTAGTCGCCTTCTACGACGGGAAGAGATGCAGTGGGGTCATTCTTTTAAGTACCGGCCCCACACGGTACACCTACTGATATGCCAATAATTGACTTCCTGCGTGACTTCTTTATTTATCATCTTAATTACGAATGAATTCTGCACAGAAACTCATATAAATACACTTAGAGCTCACACGACAGCTATCAGTCACAATCGGAGTTATGACCTCCTCCTGGCTACTACACGCCTCCAACCGGTATGTCCGTCCGTACAACCAAAACACACTGCCTAAGCGTGCAAGACAGAACTTAGACATCGCTCATAGAACGTAACCTTGCATCAAACGGTAGTGTAACGGTTGAGAGAGATCACTTCACGGCCAATTTAACATGGGACGGACTGCGCACAGATGTAGCGCGGCGCCCGTCTGTTGTACTTAATTACTATGCTTCTTTGTCGATGAGTCAGCGGGCGGCGGTTTTCGGAGGTGAGGTGGAATGTCAGTTTTTATGGGCCGCATTTTTTTTTGCGGTGCACGGATAATGCCCCGGTGAATTGGATTATTAGATCGGCGCTAATGCGGCGGTGAGTCATATCGCTCGTTGGCCATGGCGTGGCGTCGCATGGCGTGGTTATGCGTGGTGTGGTTATGCGTGGCGTGGCGTGGCATCCTATGTTGTCAGGGCCGCGTGCGTGACTCGCGAGTGAGGCTAGTTGACGAGTTACCTGAACGTGATATATGCCGCGATGATGTAAACATAGTGGGGCTTAATTACATCATCCATCGGGGAAAATGTAATTGAAATAAAATTATTTACATAACAATAGGGTGGTTGTGTATGTGCCTATGTGATGCGTGTTTGTTGTTACGCTTGCTCGAGTGTGACGGTGGAGGTTTTCCAATGTCAAACGTGAATGTCAGCATCGCGTAGCTAGGTAAAGGTGGTGCGACGACGACGCCTCTGTACTCGTTTATCGGCGTTAGGGCGCTGTTGGTAAATGGATGAGTGGCCGAGGGGCTCGGTGAGCGGGTGGGGGAAGACGGGCGTCTTAGGCGCCTTGCAACCATCTAGTTTATTTTTTATTTTTATTGAAACTGACACGGAAGGCTATCCTGCACTAGTTTTCTGGTACCAGTGATGTCAGTCTAAACACTTTGGTGAATTACGTAGGTAGGTGCCATATCAGCGCTTCCCTCAATTTCAGTCGGCTACACTGAACTGGACGGAAAACACAAACTATGTTTCATAGCCGCTTCGACCGACCTTCATTCAGTGCGGTGGTACCAACGGGCGGGTTTAACCCTACCTCCATATAAGGACAGGGACTGGTGGAATCCGAACCACGACCAGCGTCTACGGTCAAGCGGTCACCCATCCAAGTCCTGACGCGCTCAGCATTGCTTAACTTCGGTAATCGAATACTAAATATCGCAACCACTGAGCCAACGACGCTGATAGTTTCGCTATAATGATAAATTCAAGCGTTTTACAGTTGTAGAGTAGAGACTGAGCGTCAGATTAGCGTGCGAGAGCATCGCACATCAAGCGGAAGGTCTGGGTTCGATCAGCACTGATTGCAGAGGTGTAGCCAGACGGCACCCATGGGCACTCGAATATTAACGGTGGATGTGAATACCACGTTGCCCGGCTTGATGCATCTTCTGATCATCAGCCATTGCTGAGTGTAAGCGTCTCCCAAGGCGCGCCACCATACGCGCTCTCCGCTCTTCTCATCCAGACACAACCAGCTACAGCTGTATGGCATAATCGGTATACCGTGAGGAAACCCTTCCCACTCCTAACTATGTGGTAGGGTTAACCCGACCGGGTCGGTAGCATCGCACTGAATGGTTTCTTCACAAAATATAATAAATAATAATAAAGTAAATATTACGTGTTTTCCGTCTAGTTCAGTGTAGCTGGACTGAAGTAGAGCCAACCACGATGGGGTGAAAACTTTTAAAAAACTACTTTTCTAAGCTCGTTGGTCCATCTAGCTGGAGGACGTCCGAAGTTACGTCCGCCTATACGTGGTCTCCATTCGAGTACTAGTATTGAATTGAGGGAAGTGCTGACATGGCACCACCTACTAACTCACCAAGGTGTTTAGGCTGACATCACTGGTACCAGAAGAACTGGTGCATTCGGTGATGTAGCCATCCCTGTCAGTTCCAATAAAAAAAAATCGTTTGCCCCAACGATTATCTACTCTGCGACATAATGTGACAAGCCCACTGCCACTTCAACTGCTTGCCGTTTTGCTAAGAAATGAATAAACCATCATTTTACCAGTGCTTCGACCTTTCATGATTTTCGTCGGCAAATCCTTCAAAGGATAGACCCACTCGGCCGATTGACTCTTTCTTTCAGGTTCGTAAAAGTACACCTAGCTATCGTCTCCTGTTACAATGTCATATACTGCTAATGATTTCCCATCATTTGAATTGAATTGAATTTTCTTATCATTTGTCACACCTTTCTACGCACTGCTGTTTTTGAACTTTCGATCATGCGGTATCTATTTCGAACAAAGCTTCCTAACTTTCAGGTGTAGGTGCAAAATATTTAGCACTTGGTTCATACCAATGTTCAATGTACGAATTGGTTGACGTGTCATTTTTGATCTGATTGAATTAGTTATATCGTACAGTATCAATGTTAGTTTCTCTTACCACTATCGCCGGCCGGTCTTCGCGTGAATCGTCTTGAAGATTAATATGTCCACGTTTGAATTCATTGTACCTGAATTACACAGAACTATGGTTGGGGGGCTTCACCACCAAACGCTAAATTTAAGTCTGACAACTCTTTGTTGATTTAAATCACAGCGAAAATCGTAAAAAATCTTGCATCGAACATTTTCTCGACTTCCATTTTCCAAATCCATTTTTAAGTAAAGGTACAATTTTGAGGATGGCGTCACAAAAAAAAATTAATTACAAACGTAAACATTGAAATGTATTCTATAGCTAAAGAGTGCTGTATTCAAAAATAGGAGTGCATCGTTAAAATCTTTAACCTCAGTGACCAGTTTCAGAAACTTTCAGTATGGCCCACGTATAACGATATCTGCGATGGTCATGATCGTGACATGACGTATTATAGCTAGTAGGAAGTTTATGTATTTTATGAATGCGTATGGCACATTATGCGTGCCTTGGTTTACGAGTTATGCTTCCGGAATACATCGATGTCCATCTCGCTCGAGCGAGGTGAGGAGTTGAAGGACAGCGAATGCTTTTCGTAAGGTCCCGTATCTTCTGACCTGACTACGTAAAGTAGAGAAAAGACAAGAAATACAGCTAAGTAAATACGTCGTAGATACGATATCCGAAGTGATAACTTAATAACCACTGCACTTTTCGAAGGTACCAGTTATATGCTCTTACGAAATCTTAATATTACTAAATTACAGTAATCTCACGACATTTACGCGAAGTTCAACGTCGCGGTGGGTGTTTCCTTTAGCGATGGCGCCAAGAGGTTTC
This sequence comes from Adela reaumurella, assembly GCA_009867175.2. Classification (NCBI taxonomy): domain Eukaryota; kingdom Metazoa; phylum Arthropoda; class Insecta; order Lepidoptera; family Adelidae; genus Adela; species Adela reaumurella. The sequence goes on from WYDE02131018.1 coordinate 3,595, forward strand.
TCCAAAACGTGACGGCGTCCGCGGACATTGGTACGGCCGCCTCGCGCCCGTCAATCTTCCGCTTATGTCATTCATTTGTCCTCGTCGGTAATTACCTGAATCTGCGTCCGCCTGAGCGAGCGCCGACGTATAAATTGGTTCAGCGACTCGAGATTAATGTGTCCTGTTTTCGAGCATTACGGAGGTAAAAAGTCAACGGGCATTCGGCTGCAGCAGTATATTTGGGCTCGTGTTTATTTAATCGCTTCATTTGCAAGTTTTGTTTACGCTTTCGACGTCTGGGTCTTCTTGGAGCACTCAGCGCTATCTCGGAGACGACGAAGGCGACGTCGAGGTGGGGCCAGATGGAGGAGGGATATTGATTGCCGTCAATATATTACGGCCTGCTACTTTCGTGTGAAGTCTCCGACCTCCAAGCGAGCAAGTTCGGAGCAGTTCGACAGAAACGCGATCCACGTTCGACGGACGTGACGACCGCCACAATCCTGATAATGGCGATGCCGGTGTTGACGCGCGCTGATGTGCTCGCGGTGTGATATTAACACCTCGTTACCGTTCTCGCCTCGGGCTTCGACCAATTTCACTTTACCCTGGCTATTATGAGCCTTCATTACTTTATATGACCTGAACAGATCTCCGTAATTATTATTCCTTCGTACCCGGCTATCGAGAAGCTCTACATAGTTATACACATGCTGGATTTATTCTCATTTCACAAAAGGTTCACGCCCCAATGACCGTAGCTGCGGCTGTCGTTATCTCATGAGCCGTCACCTCCGCAGGTCGAATCACTGCGAATCGATTACGCGGCCGTCGCCGGCTCTACTACTTGTCTACGTATGCAGGTACTAAGCATGCGGTGAAATCACATAATTCATAGCTCTCCGAGCGGGCGACAGTCCCATTAAATGTATATTATTGCTGCGCCTTCTCGTGGGAATAAATCATCGCTGTCGACATTAATGGTCTTTTGTAAAAAAACTACCTCCCTATCCGATCTATACACATAGATAGATACATGATTTAAATGTTGTTTCTTCGTTGCAGATCTGGCGGCGATCAGACAGCTGCTGGAGAGCGAGACCGGCGGGAGTACGTGCCCCAGTTGCAACATGCCCTTCGACAAGGGCAAGAAGAGGAAACTGATCGACGCGTGCGGACACGAGCGCTGCTACTCCTGCATGTTCCGGAACGAGGCGTGCCCTCTGTGCGCCAGAAGCGGCCTGAGCAAAGCGAACATGGAGCGGTACACTCCGTCTCCGCAGCAGCGCGTCCAGGCCGCCGTCCACCAGCGACACGATTGGCACTCGCCCACCAGACTTCCGAAGCCGCCCAAGCAGCAGGGAGCGCTCGCCCAGAGCTGTCCGACACCGCCGCACACCAGGAGAAGATTCTTCTTGAGCCCGAAATCTCTTCGGAGTCCGTTCGGTCAGCGAGCATCCCGACACTCGCACGAGAACCGAGTGCCTCTCTCCGGTGAGTTATCGCCCCTCATCTTCGCCCGCATTAGCATATCTGCGGCCGCGCGCGTGGTAGCCGACCATTTGCATCTGAATTGCGTAAGCGTTCGCGCAACGATGCAATTCGCGCTAGCCGGCAAACGCGGAGGCAATTTTACATCGGTATTGTAACGCCTCGCTCGCAGCCGCCTCCATTGAGCGGTGCGACGACGGCGGCGGCTCGGCGGCGGCGCGGCGCCTCCATTGACAAATTAGCATCTCTAAGTGCTGCGAATACGTGTGCACGCACACGTCCAACATTCTCATTTCGAGAAAGAGGGAAAGGGTTTCGCACCGTCTGAGTCACGCGTGCAAATGCCGTAGGACGGTAGTGATGCACGATGCGGGGTGGGGGCGCGGGTTCGGGCTAGAGCGGTGACTGCACTGCGCCCACGCAGCCCCCGCGCCGGATGTACGTAGGGGTTCCGCAACGGACCGGTTGCCACGCTATCCGACCGCCTCCAATGTGTCTAGATAGCTGGAATTTTGCAAGAGCCGCCCGCGCAGGCGACACACCGACTGCCGGCACCGGGCTTATCTCGGCATCGGACACTTCTAATTCCATTAATTATGTCATACCGGCTCACCCAATTCCCTGAGGCTTAATTGGATAGGTACTTTATGTACTTGTGCACTGTATTGGCCGTTGACCAATAATTAACATTTAATCAGACCCAAAAATGCAGCAGTAGGTATGCCTCCTTGCTGTAACGACGTAAGTGGTTTATTTGCGGATGGTGCAAGTCAACAATCTTCATGCAATTTTCCCATGTCGACTGTTGAACGCTGAGACCTTGGCTGAGACGATCGAGTGAGATCAACCTTTCCCTCTAATGACCAGGAGTCAATGTATATCACGACAGGATCAAAGTGTAGGTCACATTAATTCTGAGACGACGCTGAATCGGCAGGTGGGAGCGGCATGACGGAGAGCGACGGCGGACGAGGTCAGGGCGCTTGGCCCAGCATAGTGTTCAATAAGATCCGGTCGCTATGGTCCGCCCATTCCTCCATCCAGGGACTCAACCAACTCACAGGCACGAATCAATTTATGTTTCGTCGACGTCCTAATCCTAGAACCTGGTGGATCGGTGTTGCTCACCTTAACATTAACGAGAAAATAAAGATTATTCCAACCCTTAATGAAATCGGATGTTAAATTAACCTTTTCCTTCAATAGAAGAGAAGTTGTTCTATATTGTTGGAAACTTTATGAAAATTCTATGAACACCCCAAGGGGAAAGACTGGAAACCCTTTCGAAAGACCGCGTCACTGATCCACTTTGTTACATGAATTGGAACGTTTAGCTTTGTCAGTGACGGCAACACCAGTAAGTTGACGTTGGCGAGGAGTGTGAAGTGAAGATGCTATGCACCGTCGCACTGTGGACAATGTACATAGCCACGATAATGCACCGCCGCCGCTCTTGTATTTTGTTTTATTTTTGTGCGAGCGCTCGTGATTTTGTGTGAACTATCTAATAGACTGTGCACGATTTGTTTGTATTTCGAGTGAAGAGTGGAAACATTTATTGTTGGAGGTGAAGATTTTGAAATGAATTCATAGAATGTTTTATTCAATGTAGCAATGTGACTTGCATTGTTCACGAAAATGTTTACAGAACCATTTGGGACTTGATTTATTGTTACAATATAATTTTCCTAAAGCATATATTCCTTACTCGTCGGTGGTTAAGAGCTTACGAGAATACAATCTTACGAACTGACTTACAATCTTGGAACAAGTTTTTTTTTATCTACGAAGCGAATCTCTCCTTGATCTACCCACTGGAATACAGTTTTTTATATTTCTCTTTTATTTGTCAGTCAACTTCTGAGTCTGGAATCTGGATCTATCTGTACAGATCAATCGAGATGTCCGTCATGGCACTTCTCGAGCCTACTTTTATCTAATATTTTGCCTATGTAATATGTACGAGAACATCCTTAAGGCAACGATTTGACTTAGGGCATTTAATCCCCTTCATTCTTTACAGACTCTTACGGACTCAAGTTCTCGACTCGTTCCAACTTTGTACCGTAAATGGGCCTCAGCTCCCGTCCTGTTTATCGGCAACTTTTTGTTGTGTGTGAGAGTACAGAACGTGTCAGTTGAAGTACACTGAGCATTCAGAAACCTTTTAGGCGTCCAACCAAACCCGTCTGTGTTTGTAGATTCCTTACTCGGCACGGCACGTTCGCCTGTTTTTATATTCTTTATTTTTCAGAAATTAAATTAAACTATCGATAAGTGTAGTTAGACACTTAAAAAACTTGCGCCTTTTTAAGTTTTTAAAATTACCTTTTTAACAGGTGCGACTGTTTTTACTTGTCTCATTTTGTTTGTGTGTAAGATAATGAAAACATCTTTAAATTCAAAGCGCAACGCTTCCTGTATCCTCGACTTTCCGTAGTATACATTTATTTACCATTCCATCAATCTACTCTCTCAGGGGAGGTAGACCACAATCCAGAGCACTTTAAATTTTCCTTTATGTCCTTAGCTCGGAATCTTAACGAGAATGGCACCGGAGTGTACCTGGCGAGCCAGGACTCTCACCCGACAATATCTCCGAGAATTCCTGACGAGTCTGAGCCGGAGTTAGAGCGGCAGCCGCGTTTTTAGAACGGAGGCCATCTACTGAGAAATGCGTCACCAAAAGACGAAGGATTGTCTCCTTCTTCGACCAGGCGTTTGTACCACATATGTATGTATGCATACGTACGTGGCATACATACATATGTGGTTCCACTCCACACACAATGCGACATTTACATCCGAACATGGAGAGAACACTCTTATCATTACGATTCTTTTAAATTGGCCATTTGTTGTAGATTCCTTCTTTAGAATAACAATTCCTGCCAAAAAGCTGCAGGCAGACAGTGACCCATCTACTTTTAACCTGTTCTCCATTTTGCCTTTTCGATTATTTCTTTCTTTGAATGTATTCGCAACGAATATAGACTTTGTAAAATCTATGTCTTACATCCAAACTTCAAGAAAAACAGCGCACACGTTTTGCAAAATGGATCTAACCAGCTGAACCCCGAACCAATCTTTCATAAAGTCTCCCATCGTTGTGTCAATCAAGAGATGTCGTCCTTAGCACTACGTTATGTAAAGTAGAACAAACATCCACGGTCTCTGTCGTGGGTAGAGAGAGCCTTGGTCGTTTGTGTTGGATGAGGATTATTTATTCATTCACACCATATATATACTTTGCATAGGTGTTATCCGTGCGTGCATTATTCAGATATATATGATCAAACAATGTCAATAATATTTACGCATTGTGAAATAATCAAGTTGTGATCTGGTCACACATATCACGCCTTCACAGTTTTGCAAACCTTCCACACAACAAAAGTGGCCGGGTCTGGTGGCTGGCCTTGTTGGTGTCATTGTATTGTCCATATAGCGGATACAGTAACATATTTTAGGTAAAATGTATTTAGTCGCTCCCACGAAAATTATCTACCCGGCACACCCCAATGCTTGACATCATTACGTTAGAGGGGGGTCCGTACGTTCCGGAACGTTTACTTTTGTTATGCTCTGTCTCTATCGAAGACTAATGGTACATTAATGATCCATTTTCGTGGAGTCACGATAGGCTACGCCTTCCCTTTGGCTTCCTCATAAAAATCTAATATGGGAAGTGATTTCATTCCTGTCCCCTGCGTTGACTTTCGGAGTTCTCAAAGTATCGAAGAGAGCAATATATATATTTAAATCATTTCGAAGTTACAAATTTCATCGAAGATATAGTTTCCTTTTCGTAATTTAGAACTAAAGACGAAGTTAGTAGTCGGTTGCATAACTGATGCGTAAATCTCGATCATTGCTCACACTCAGACCAGGACATCCTCACCTCTTCTAAGTTCGTGGACAAATCTGCCAGCTGTCACAGCGCTTTCAGCATTTTATAGATTAAATCTAAAGATCAGTCTGGCTAGATGTCAGTACCCGTAGTACCTTCCTAAGTTACGTCGCGTCCAGAGCAATCACCTCAGTACAGCGTGGGAGATACAAGTTTTTATTTACGATGCGTTCATCTAACAGCACCATAAATACATATTATCGGGATGGGAAATATATGGCATTATGGTAGCGCTAAGACTTTTATCTGCCTTTCATTGAACGTGAACTCGAGCTCGTAATGTATCGACTTTTTACTGTCGACACGTTATGCTTTGTTTAAATGTAAGTATACGTATATATGTTTAGATTCATGAACTATTTCCTGTATTATTTCCTTCTGTATTAAAAATTAATAAAACTGGAAATGTAGAAAGAAACAGGAGATATTTATCCGAACTTCCCCGCTCCGAACAAAGCTCTCAGAAAGACAAAGAAATTGCACGAAACAAAAAGGTAGGTATTGTGCGCACTCCCAGCGCTCCGATGACAGTGTCGTATCACAGCCTCGCAAAAAGCCAACTAAAGGAAGTATCGCGCCGTTCCCACGTGAAGCTCCCTGGTCTATCGGGTTACCGTCCGCACATGAGGCAGGTTGCGGTTCCACGTCCAGGAGGTGCAGGTGCAGGGGTGCATCTCATTTTACACGGCGACCGGCGCGGAGCGGCGACCGCACCCCTCCATTGTTGCGTAAACGCCTCGGTGACATTGCGCCACATTGTACAAAGTTATGCTCCCGCCTACACACTGTCTGTCTAGCCTGGGGCATTCCTGTGCACCTCTTTTAAGTTCACTACACGACAAATGTGCTGCACCTTTACATTTTCCCACTTACACGGTTGTATAGGTACCTACCTACTTAATTGTATTTAGTCGATTTGTAAATAACACGTACTATTTTGGAGTCGAATTTTGATTGCTCAAATTATGCATTCGCATCAGCATGTGTGAGGTTTGTTTTGGCATGGTATGCGCTGTGTGTTGATCGTCTTCAAGATTGCGTGCACATGCTAAAGGCCTATGATGTGGCATTGCAGACGATGAAGGTGGCCACGTCAAGCAGGCGGGGTGCGGCGGCGGCGAGGCGAGGAGACAGAACGACCTGTACATGCGACTGGGCTTGCTGCTGGGAGAGCGGAGACCTAGGAGCAAGGCTAGGGACAGCTGCGCCTCGCTCGCGTCCCTGGACGCTCACACGCTGGCCTCGCTTAACACAAGCCCAGTAAGTAAATATATTTACCGTAACCAGGGCTAGTGCCGATGCCAATGTATCATGTATCTTTACATCTATGTGTCGTACATGAACCACTTTGTTTTATTCCAGTTCTACCTAAGTGAACGATGAAATAGTAATCCTGGATGTCTTGAGTAATGAAACGACGAAATTGTAAGAGAAGTTCACCTCAATATTTTCAGGTGTCGACATTGACTGGTTCGTCGGAGGTGGACGCTACGTCGCCGCTGGGACGAGACTCGCTTGGTTCGCTGGCTTCCATGTCGCTGTCGGCAGCTAGCAACTGTTCTTCCTCCAGCCCGGGAAGTAGGAGACACTCTGTCAATGGTAAGAACCTAGGTACATGAAGATTATTAAGTACATAATTATGTATGTACATATTTAGTTTATATTTATTTTTAAGTATTTATGTTGTGTGTTTATGTTTATTTAGGTTTGTGTATATATATGAGTATTTGTGTATATGTGGTTATTTCCGTATATTTATGTAATTTTCATGTTTAGTTATTCTTAGTGTTTTTTTTTATTTAAATTTTTTCCTCATTTGTGCCACTCGTACCCCTATCTCAATCCCAAAGGCAGGCAGGTAGAGAACTCTGATTTTACGCTGATATTTGCCTTTTGTACCATCTTTTTGAGTGCAATAAATTATAATACAATACATTTACCTTTCAAATAAATAGGAATCCTCAATTTCATAAATATTTCAGCTCAATATTGTTTACTTACCGATTTAATCGTTTTGTGCTTAAATATTTGCAGCACTACAAAATAGCCGTCCAGAAGAGATGAGCAGAATTTCGGGCGGATTTTTCAAAAACAGAAAAACTGCTACCAGACGTTCAGCTCGTACGAATAGCAAGCAATCTTCAGCTTCTAACGAAATCAAGAAAGGTGACCCCATTGAAACTATAACTCAGTCGTAATTTTCTATAAAAATACAATGTCTCTTTAGAACCACCATCGCAATATGATGTAGTTAGCGAATTTTTTCGAACTTTCATGTGTGTTTCTATAGGTATGGATGGATTTAATCTTAATCAGAAAAATACGGAAAACAAATAAAGAAAACGTCCGAACCGGGGTTTGAACCCGGGACCTTTGGCC
>WYDE02131129.1:0-11355 GCA_009867175.2 Adela reaumurella
TGTTTAGGCTGACATCACTGGTACCAGAAAACTGGTTCATTAGGTGATGTAGCCATCCGTGTCAGTTTCAATAAAAGTAAAGTGTTTTTTTTTATCCCATTATGGTTGGCCCTCACCTCTTATGTCACACATCGTCCACCGTGATGTTAACCTAAGTCACCTCAATCCTTACGGAGTATGGCGCCATGAAAAGGTACTTCCTTTTTCCTTTGGCTACACTGAACTAGACGGGAAACACGTACTATTTACATAGCCATTTCAACCAACCTACATTCATTATGGTGGTACCGACCCAGTCGGGTAAACCGTACCACCTATTTAGGAGCGGGAAGGGTTTCTTCACTGAGTTTTTTCTTCACCGGGTACGAAACTGTACAGGGCCTTGAAAAGTACGTCCACGCAGAGGATCGAACCTACGATCACTGGTTGTTAGTCAAAGACTAAGCCTAGCCGCCGCCAGCCTCTTCTGTCGGTTCTACGGGCGCTGCTCCATTATTCCTAACACTCCAACTTATGTATGTCACACTCGTCGAAGACTCGCTGAACACCCTTTTGTTGTCGACATCGGCTTAATTAGAACATACAGTTTCCCTAAGTGCTCTTTGTTGCACCGCTGGGATGTGCAATTGTTTGCCTTCAATGTGTTTTCCGAGTCATTTTTTCCAGTCCACCTAGAAATCTTCAGACGTAGTCTTAATAAATTGGACACTGTTCAATTTATTTCGAAGTTTCTTGCCAGTTCTTTAATTGGTGTGTGTCGAGGTATTGACACATATAATGGACCTACAAAATTTCATCCCGATCATCTTAACAGTTTAGAATGAGTTGTGTGGACAGACAAACAAACAGACACCAAAAGTAGTTTTGACTCTAGTCGAGTAAGTGGCTTCGCTTCGCTCAACCAATAAGCTATTGGTATTTAAACTACAACTGATTTAAAATTTATTATATTTACAGCCAATACTTTCGTTCTGCAAATTCAAGCAGCTCAAATCGATAATCCGCTGAAAACGGCTTTGGCTCGAGTGGAAATAGAAATCCTAGATCTCAATGACAATCTGCCCGAGTTTGAAGTGGATTTCTACAACATCAGTATCGTCGAGAACCTCCCGAATGGTAAGTATATTTGCGAAATATGATTTATTACAAGTTCTTTACTGATCTAAGTACTATATTTATAAAGAGAAAATTGTGAGATTCAAATCGAATGCTCCGCATAAAATTTCGATTGAAATGCTTAATATGAATACTTTTACGTTCAATCACCCCGCTAAAGGAATATACCACAATATTTAATTTTTAAGACTTAAATTTATGCATAGACTTGTGTACTCTATTAGCGCTTCCCCAAAGTTACAAGTGCACAACAAAATCAAATTCTAAAATATTTGTGCATAAAGTTTGAAAAGTAGACGATTTGTAGTAACGAGAGAGCAGTTGTAACGAAACCATTTCGTGACATTGTTACTTTCAGGATTTAGCGTACTCCAAGTAATGGCTTCAGATAAAGACCAAGGTGATAATGGAGAGTTTACTTACCAGTTAGAAGATTTTAATGGAGCATTCTCAATAGACCCAAGAACAGGCTGGCTGACAGTAAGAAACCAGGTAATAGTTTTTTCCTCTAACCTTTAGTTTTAAATTACGATGCACCTCGGTGAAGGAAAACACCGTGAGGAAACCTATACATTAACAATACAAAAGTGCTGTAGTATATAAAGGTTGACTGGGAGAGATTGCCTCCGGTAATAAGTCCGCCTACTGCTAAGCAGAAAGGTCTATATTTGATATTAGTTGTGTTTTCACAAAATAACTTACATTTTTTTTCAGTTATAGAAGTATAAGTACATATGCCCAAATTATTTTAAAATTATTAGCTGTTCACCTACACGGTGAATATAATTTATTTATTTCTGTTGCAGAGTGTTTTGGACAGAGAACAACACAGTTCATTAAAAATGAAAGTATACGCAAAAGAAAAGAATCCGAGTATAGTCGTGAATCAATTGAATCAAAGGAATTCAAAGCACAGAAGAACACCAACAACACAAAGACCTCAACCTTTCAAAGATAAAACTCACTACGTATTTCCAGATAGAGCTGCAAGCAAAACGGATAATATCGATTTTTTAGAAGATACCAATGAACTTGTTTCCTTTGTAAGTGTTGAAGTAACACTTCTCGATGCTAATGATAATAACCCAGTATTTCTTCCAAGTAATCTATATGAATATACAATAAAATCAAATACTAAAGAAGGAACCTACATTGGCAGAGTGAAGGCAATGGATCCAGATTTGGGTAGAAATGGAATGGTTTTTTATGATGTTCAAAGGACTAGTAATTTAACAGTAACTTCACCTTTTCAAGTAGACGCACAAACTGGAAGCATATTTTTAGCAGAATCTCCGTTAATAGAAGGTCGGCATGCATTGTTTATAGAAGCTTCAGATCAACCGGCGAATCCAAGTGAAAGGCGATATTCTTTAGCTGTTGTATCAATAGACGTTGTGAAACCTACAAAAGGTAAGGAACGAAAATAATTTAAAGTAACAATGCAGTTTTTTTAAAAAATTACCAAGTCATGGAATCTTTTCATTCCTACTTCTGTCTTTTTTACAGGACTGAGACCAGAAAAACCTGGATTTATTGGATCTCCTTACGAGTTTTGGGTTGGATCAAACGTAGGGATTGGAGCAAGCGTAGGTCAAATACGACTGAATGACGCAATGGACAAAAATGAAGTTATTTATGACCTTTTACATTCATATCAAGAAGGAGGTTAGAAATATTGCAATTACATTTCATTTCAAATATTTACATCTTACGTGCACTAATGTGACCTAATATAAAATCTAAAAAAAACTTTGTTTTCGTTGCAGTACCTTTTGCTGTAGAAGAAAGATCTGGAACAATAACTGTAGTGGACGAACTAGGAAAATTCAATCATCCTATGTACGATTTCGAAGCAATGGCGACACAAGAAAATATTAACGTTACTCTGGTCACAAACACCACTATACACGTTGTGGACGTGAATGACGAGAGAGGTGTTTTGTTAAAGTAATACATTTCTGTAAAGTGTGAAATTAATTTTTAACAATTGCACTTTAAAATAACAATGATTTTTATTTAAGGGGAGCGCATTCACCGATTGAATTCCACGTGAAAGAGAACTTAGCTGGAGCGATCATTGGACAAATCTTTCACGCAAATATGACTGTACCTCAGGGAAATAACAGCAAAAGTTTGAGGTTTTTCATTGCGAACCAACAAGATGTGACAGAAGATATTGGAATAGGTATTTTTACTTTATTTCAAATATGTAACGATTTCGTCTACGAATGATTAAATCTATTATTTAAAAACCTATACTTTTTTAACAGGTGAAGATGGAACCATATTTGCACAGCGACCACTTGATAGAGAAAATAGAGATGTATACCGAATGACGGTTATAGCAGAATACAACAAAGGCCTAATCAGTGGAGCAGGGATATATCAAGTCACTGTATTTGTTGATGACGAAAATGACAATCCACCAATATTTCAATTTCCATCTTACGAAGGTTTCATTCTAGAGAATTCTAAACGCGGAACTGAAGTTAATTTGACTAAACTGATAGCAGCTAAAGACGCAGACATAGGAAATAATGCATTATTTGTTTTAACACTTTTTGGAGATGGCCATGAGTTATTTGAAATTCATCAAAAATCTGGAACTGTAACATTTGCGGGACTTAGACTGGATCGAGAAGAGAAAAGTGTATTTCTTTTGAAGATGGTAGCCAGAGATAAAGGAAATTTAAGCTCAGAAGCAAAGCTGACCATTAACATCATAGACGAAAACGATAATCAGCCACTATTCACGCAAATACTTGTACCATTAGGAGAAAGTATTGATTTATTAGAACTCGATGAAAAGTGTAAAGTAAAAGTATTAAGAGAGAGGAAAAGTGAAGCAACCGGCTTGATAACAAATGTTATCATGAAACCCAAAAATAAATTTTCCGTCATGGCAGAAACTCTAGGACCACTGTTTTCTGTTCCGGAAAATATAGCTATTGGCACTGTAGTACTAAAATTAGAAGCTATCGATATGGACAGCGGTACTAATGGTCAATTTAAGTATGAATTTGTGTCGGAGGTATTTATGCCAGCATATGCAATATATGCAGGAAGTAACAATGTCAAAAGATATTTTGTCATCAATGAAAGACAAGGCCACATAATAGTTGCCAGAACGTTGCCACCAGAATCAGAATTTCGGCTCAATATATCTGTCCTTGATGGAGGTGATCTTGCTGACAATATTACAGTAAGGTTTATGGTAAAAGATGTAAACGACCATTTTCCAATGTTTAGAAAATCTTGGTACAGTTTTGATGTCGATGAATCATCGTATACTCGAAGAGTTCTCGGAAAAATCGATGCAACTGACTCCGATTTCGGTAATAACGCGAACATTACTTATCACATCTCACCTAAAAAGGCAGACCTGCCCTTTGAGATATCTCCTTTTAGTGGTGTGTTTAGTATCAACGGTGAACTTGATCGAGAAAAGCAAGATCATTACATCATACAAGTAATAGCCAAAGATAACGGTCAAGATAAACGGCTCACCTCTTCAGTCACCGTTGAAGTGCAAGTTTTAGACGTAAACGATAATGCTCCAAAGTTTTATGGTTATGACGACTTGTTAGAGTGGAAGCACCCAAAGGCTGATAAACTAATGAATCATAATTTTGAAAACGTCATGATTATACCGGTCTACAGAGCATCTTTAGAAGAAAATAGTCCAATCGGAACAACAGTCTCTAGAGTATATGCCAATGACAGTGATTTTACTGGGAATGGAAATGGGTTATTGCTCTACAATATACCTCGAAGAAAAAATCATGTAAACCTTTTCGCGATCGACTCAAAGGAGGGAGTCATAACCACTACTGGAAAACTAGATTACGAAACACAAACAACGCATAATGTAACAATTATAGCGTCTGATTTAGGTTCTCCTAGTTTAAGCTCCACCGCACTTCTCATGTTAACAGTAATTGATGTTTCCGAAGAGATTGAGATGTCTGACAAGCCTGTTTTCATTTCACGATATTACGAATTGGAAATCGAAGAAAACTCTCATACTCCTATCGAGCTTGTAACTTTGAATTTAACGGAGCACTTCGAAAATTACAAAATGAAGTACGCTATAATAAACGACGAAAAATCAGATGTAAGAAAAATGTTTATGATTGATCCGAGGAATGGGACGTTGTACTTAATAAGAAGTCCAGATAGAGAAATTAAAGAAAAACATGAAATTATAATAAGGGCTGAACGGCAAAAAATAAGCAGAGATCTACCTCATATGATTTATCCAGTATCTGATGACATGTTGGAAGGAATGACGAAGTACGAAGTGAAAGTGATTGTCAAAATAAAAGATGTGAATGATAATGCCCCAAGATTTACTATCAACGGTAGACCCATGGTTACAGCTATACCGACCACCGCTGCTTTTGGATATCAAGTGATCAAACTACAGGTTAGCAATTAATTCTCGTATGTTCTTCACCATTATCGTTGAAATTGTTTTTGTACCTCCTTGTGTTATTAAGCTACTAAATTTAGATTGTTTTTTGAAAAAACTATAAATACTAATTATTGTTATAAACGTTTATGCAATACTCAATATTTGATACTCACGTAAGCTATAGGCAGATAAACATTTAATCCTGACTTATTGCGTAAGCCTCATACATTTATTAAAATCTGACGGAAAAATTTGATTATTTGTATAATTTATTATTGTATTTGTATTGTATTGTACATATTATTTATTGTACTCAAAATTAAAGGTTCCACGTGCGAATGAAATGCCCTAAAGCATTTAACAATGATTAATCTTTGGAATGTGATAGACAGCATAGACGTACCATAAAATCAGTTTAAACTGTCAAAATAAAATAATAAAAAAAAATTATATAAATTATAAATATATATCCACATTATTTTTAAATAACATTCATACACACGTAATAAATGCTTAAATTACACAAATACATGTACACATAGTCGTTCTTCTGGGGAAAACATATTTCAGAAGGTTTTGAAATTGGAGATGATAAGAAATAATGCTTGTGCAAAGATTTTTTTTTAAACTGATTCCAAAACCTTGCTGATTGGAGTGTGAATGAGAGCGTGTAGAATGCGCATGAGGGCCCGGTATTGCTAATATTAAGTTTAGAATGAAGCATGGTAATACGAACAATTTGCATTTTCCCACCGTAGAAAATTTTCCTAACAATACTTTATCTTCAGCGAAATCCACAAGTCAATGAACTATTTTTTCAATCTGCAGGCAACGGATGCGGACATAGGATCGAACGCGGACATCAGATACCAGATAATCAACGACCAGTCTCAGCGGTTCGCCATCGACCCTATATCGGGGCAAGTTCGGGCGGTGGCTTCTTTCGCAAGGGACGCTGGGAGAGTCTTCGGTTTCGACGTGAAAGCCACTGATAAGAAGGGCGCGGATGACGGCAGATCGGCGATAGCTAATGTCTTCGTAAGTTACCGATTACCCTCTCAACCTTCGGATGAATTAATGGACCGAGTTTGAATGATGTTGTGCCCGGGAACATCGGCATTAACGAAAATTATCGTTTGATTCTGACTATTAGAGTTTTTGTTTCTTTTTCCTTTTAAATGTTTATATAACTGTTTTAAATATAGATAAAGCAATTCTGGCCATATTGTATGTATGTATGTATGTATCTGGGAGGTGTAGGCGGAGAAAATCGAGTGCCATTAGCATTGATCTTAGCATACTTTGTTTGCTTTATCTATTCTCAAGTACGCTTCATACATGCGCATTAATAATGCGTGCTTCGAACTTCCTTTTTGCGAAAAAATGTTATCCGTACGGTCTTGGAAGGTATTATACCTGGAATATTTAGTTATTATATTTAAAAGCTAACAAATACATACATACTGTTCCAAATATTTCGAATAAACTTTAATTAATATTAAACATTCTTGAAAAAAAAATTATCTCACGAAATTCAACAATGTGCCTGGCTTCCAGGCCTGTCGATCATAACGATACATTAAATTCAGGGTGTATTTGAATCAACTGCGGTCCTTTTAGGGCGTTGTTCTGTATCTTAATCAGAAAAATACGGAAAACAAATAAAGAAAACGTCCGAGCCGGGGTTTGAACCCGGGACCTTTGGCCTTAGCTGCCACTGCTATACCAACTTGGCCACCCGGACCGTGACGTTCTCTCTTCAAAGCCGTATTCATCTGGACGCTCCTTAACGCTTCTTAACGCTCACTCAGCGTTTGAAGCAGTCTACATTGATTGATTATCAACTGTATGTTGTCGCCGTTACGATCATACTTAACATAGACGTCACTAGAAACTACTTCTGAGATTTCCATTGAATTTTTTTTTAATTTGTTTTTCCTTGCTTAGCATGCAAGTCGCTTACTGAATCTTAATCGGAAAAATACGGAAAAAATTTTTCGTTGTCCTAAAAAGAGCAACTTTTGTTTTACAACTTTTGGAAATTCGACAAAAAAACACTTTCTCCATATAATTAAGGCCAGACCTAACCTCAAAGCAACGCAGTTGATCCAAATACAAGGTGTATTTAACCTATATAAAAGCCTAACACCGACATATACAAATGAGAGAGTTAGGTACACAATAATTATTACCCATCAGTTACACAAAGGGCTGTGTAGGTAAAGAAGAAGAATAAATTTCACCGTTCATCTTACAGGTATACGTATTGGACGAGAACAAGCAGTTGATCCTGGTAGTGGGCGCCAAGCCGACAGAAGTCGAGAAGAATATGGAGAACATCACCAGCGCCCTGGCCGATGTGACAGGCTTCGATGTCCGCGTCAGGAGACTGGAGCCCAACTCGAAGACTCTCATGGAGGGAGTCGCGTGAGTGTTTTTGCTATCATATTTGTGATGTTGCGGTTGCGGAATAGCCTAGTTGGTGAGCGCGTGCCTCTTACTCGAGAAGTCGTGGGTTCGATACCTGGTATGTGCATAATTTTTCCGGATTTTAAAATCTCGGTTAAAATTTGTGTGCAAAATTACAATGCACCCAGGGAAGGAAAAATAACGTGAGGAAACCTAAATACTAACATTACGAATGTGTTTTAGTGTACAAAGGTTTACTGGAAGAGATTTCCTCCGGCAATAAATCCGCCTTCTGCTATGCAGAAAAGTTTACATTTATTTATTTATTTATGTTTGTCTCCATTACTGTAATTACCATAGCTATTATAATTATGATGATCATTAACTTTCTAATCATCATCATATCGTATACTTTAGTAGCTCCTACTCTCTCTAGATGTAAATCATCGGCCCACCATTCACGAGCTTCTATTCTCATTTTATTCGTTATATTAACCGAAACGCCTTCATCATCAAGAATATTTTCATACGTATCTAAATATCACAGGTCTACATTGAATTGATTGCATTTGTCTATAAAATAGAAACACATTCTGCTGAATCGACAAGGTTTACGAAATGTTTTCCTGTGTGTAGGGTTTTCATTTATTTTCGCAAGTAGTCGTAAGCACATACTTGCACGTACCAATGTGCTGAAAGCGAATCTATCGTCCATATCTTCCCTATAGTATTCATTCCTAGTAAAATCGCGTTTCGGAGTATAAGGAAAACTGTCTCTTTTCTTTTGTCTCTCTTCAGGAACGCCACTATATACACACGCGATAATATATCTTCGGCCCCCCTCATCCATAAATCCCGCAGATTGAGCGATTTTGCATACTTTATTATATAAGGAAAATGCAGAGGGCTTGTTACTAGCACGACTATTATATCTATCTATCTACATCGAGACACGCAAGGGAATAGGTATTTTGATTATGATGGATGGATTTTTCCTTGAAGATAAACGATGAGCCTCCCGGAAGAAAAGTAATTAAATCCTGTTCAGATGTTAAGAGAGATTGCGTATTCGTAGCGGTGAAATTTGTTTGAGCAATTTTTGGGGATAAATACATTAAAAGTGTACGTGTTCTGTTTTAGGACGGATATGTACATCTATGCAGTGGATCCAAGTTCCAATGCGATCATTGACATGGATGTTTTACAAAGGTAAGTGATATCTACCTCTTATACAGCTCGTAAAATAACCTTTACCAAATGTATATAAAAGCCAGCGCAGGTGACTTGGGACTTTTAACCAAACTTTTTAACCAAAGCACAAATTCTAAATCTCTCTTTTTTTAATATGTGCCATAAAACTTTTGTATGTGCTCATAAATATTTCATATGGCTTATTTAAAATTGTGATAACTACGTTTTTTTCATGACTGGCCGTATTTTTAATATTATATTTTAATTTTTTTACGTTTTAGATAACTAGTATTTAAAATTTTAAATGATAATTGCATGATTCGTGGAATAAAGTTGTCTTTAAATTGGAAAAAACGAGTAACACGAACTCGCCTAAAGGAATTATTTCACTTATCTGAGGACTTTTAATTTATGGTAAAAATAGAATAAAATAACTTTTTCTATGTCCATTAGTTTCGGCGGCTTTTTTTTTATCAAAGTTAACATTTAATTTTCTGCCGAGGGGCGAAACGGATACTTACACAATTTGTGGTACCCGTTTCTGTTTAAAGGTCAATAGGAAAGTCATGGATGAGACTACATTTATACCCTATTGTGTTACATTACGTAATATGCGGGACGGGTCGAAATATCGTTGCACTGAACCACCGAATATCTAGTTATATTTAATTTTCTGATCTGCAATATAAAAGATTTAAAATTCAAGACATTTCTACACATATATTAGATGCACTTGAATGACAATTTGATAGATGAGAGGCACTTTACTTCGAACATCGATCAAAAACTGCCAAACCTAAGCACATAGGGAGCTACAAAACATATCTAAATATTTCATTATGTCGCACTCTCAGTATAAAAAAAACCCGCTTAGGTGAAACAAATCTAGGTTGGTCCACCCATTCGTCTGCTCGTTCATCTACTAACATATATACATACATACATATCACTCACGCTGAATCCCGACGATCGGGGTAAGCAGAGCAGTCGATGTTGTACTGCAAGAACTCCGGTAAATTACAGCACAACAACGACCACCACATTTCGCAAGGTATTCGGAAAATATATCAAGCAGCATATAAGGCGCGAAGACCAACCTACTGCATGACTTGGTAGAAGTACCGTGTCGAAGTGAAAGGTGACGAGCCCGTCTCCCTTTAGCACGGCAGCTTGTCCTTATCCCTTATTCAACTTTTACGACATGCATGGGAAGAGATGCAGTGGAGTCATTCTTTTAAGTACCGGCCCCATCTTCTAACTTCCTGTGTTAATTTATTAAGGAGGTTACATTCCGAATATTGTCAACTTTAAAAAGGTAGTTAGATGTAAGCCAGTTTTGTCGTAACACGCTTCGCGATAATCGCGATATTTTTCAGAGAAGTTTCTTGCCAGTTCTTCGAGCAAATTGAAAGTTGGTGTGTGGTCAACTTTTGGCATATAGAATGAATTTACTAAATTTCAGCCTGATTGGTCAAAGCGTTTAGGAAAAATTCCCACCGATGTTTCTTGCTGTTCTTCTTGAAGTTCAAAATTGTAGTGTGGTGAGCTATTGACGCATAGAATGAACCTACGACTTTACCCACATTTAAACTAATTCGTTTTTAATAAGCAAAGTCTGTTGGTACGCATTTACATATTATTTCAAATTATGCTGACACTCCGGTGAAGGAAAACATCGTGAGGAAACCCACTTCTAAGCAGTTTGGTAACAAAGTGTATGGCTAAAAATCCTCTCATATTAAGTATAATAAAATGGATGTAAAAGATAGAGAAGAAGAAGATTTGAAATTAGATTATCACTTTTCTTGCATTTGCTTTAATAAAGTGTAAAAAGCAAGGGATGACACCATAGCCAGCACATGCTCACTCTTAAAAAATAAGGCCATAAAGTGTCTACGCAAGGAATGGCGGCGCATGAATGCTATTCAATTTATGCTTGGGCATATTTGCAGTTGCTGGGCGATTTCCCTCACCTGTCGCCGTGAACTTAGCTTCCCGGGGGTAACGTCTGCGCTGCGGGGTTAAAAAGGAAAAGTTTTCACTTTCTTATACAAAAGGAAATTGAATAGCATTTCGTGAGAGACTCTTGTAAAAATCAGGAATCGGATAAGGGGATATCGTAAAGTACCCGGATGAAGCGATCGCAGTCTGAACGGCTTTCAACATGTGCTCGCTTTATTTAAAGTACCTTACATATACGAGTACGAATGTGAATTTATGTATCT
>WYDE02131240.1:0-11353 GCA_009867175.2 Adela reaumurella
CTATTATCACATGAGCGAGTGAAGAGACAACGCCACGATTTCAACCAATCAGACTGGCCCGTGTCGAATGCATTAACACCTACGACTGGTGGAGACCTCTTCAATCACTCATGTGATGTTAGACCGGTAGATGTACAAAGCGGAATTAGTGGATGGCAACCGGGTCTGTAGCGGGTAGCGCCGGGGCATCCATAGTTGAAATTTTTAGAAAAAAATTCCTAACGATACCGAACTCCAAGGAAAAACAACTTCTAAAGCCACCGCTCTGATGAAAGACTTACTTCTCCCGAATATTTCATAAAGATTTCTGTGAGTACATTACAATAGATTGCTTCTTTCCAAAAGCAATTCCCTGATTATTTTGACTTAGGAACGTCGACGACGAGCGACGGAACGAACCGAATATTTCTTAAAAATCAATTCAATGGTTAGTTTACTTCCAAAATGACCATCCAAATGATTTTAATTTACTTCTGCCGAATATTTTATACACAATTTCAGGGCTCGCTTCACTTGTCAAATTCAGTGATTACATCACAATACTTTGAATACTTCCAAAGGCACCGCGCTGACTCTATTAACTTACTTCTCCTGAATATTTCATAAATAATAATACAATTTTAAAATAATAATGGGCATCCACTCGTTTGTAGCTCCAGGGCCTAAACGCCTTTATATCAGGCCCTGTCTCCCTCACTCGCTACACATATCTCAAATCAGCATCAACTAAGAGCATCTCGTAAAAGCCTGATTAGGTTCCAAATGGTTCGTTCCAGACCGATTCTTCCAATCTTCCGCGATCACCTCCGAGCCATCAGCGATGGACACTTCCGTGGAGGTCGGTGCCGTCGGGCCCGTGGGCTCCGTGGACGAGCAGGATCTCGCCGTGGACAAGCCGCCGGACCTTCGCTCCCCGTGATGCACGGAGGTCAAGTGGACGCCCGCGCCGCCTCCGCATTGGCGACCCGTGACACATCGCGCGCATTAGGGGTGCCATAACACGACAATTCTGACTTATACTAGTGTCATCTCGCTCACACTCACGCGCGAGAGCGAGACGCAATTGGAGGGAGAGAGCGACGCTGAATACCGATGATTTTTGGAGCTGTATATTTTTTACGTAACATTAATTTTATTTGCTTTAATGAAAGCGAACTACAAATTCCGGTGATTTTTTTCAACGCATTAGATTTCTTGCAACAGTTCAGTTAAAAAAATTACAAAATTCAAAATGAAATCAACTTGCGGTATTCAGCGCTCGTAACACTCTATTATAAATAATAGTAAATGTAAGAATAATGAATGAGTGGATGCTGTGTGATGTTGTAAATAAGATTGTGAAGTCGAGCCTTGCGCGGACTGAATATAAAGCAAAACTATCCTCAAATCTAAACCGAAAATGTGTACGCAATTCTTTGGTATGTACTGAAACGTGTTTTTGGAATTGTAAGGAAAAAAATAAACTAAAAACAAGTATTCATCATTTGCCGATGAAGATGTAATAAAGATTCTTATTTTAATGATATAAATAATACTAAGTTAGGACAGTATTTTAATTACTATAATTTCACTGGGTAATAATCTCTAACCAGTACACGTCAGTGTCGTACCGAAGTTTTGTCTACGAATGAACAGAAAAAAAATCTGGATCAAAATTGTATGATATATAGAAATAACAAAATACAACATATATTGTACTATTTTTATAGGTTACAAAATATGATATAATCGAGCCTTCCAGTAATATAGTGAAAATATATACATTTACAGTATAAGTAACTAAGTAAATTGTTTTGCTCGCGCTGCTAGTAGTTACGTTATGAGTCTACATGTAGGAAGGTTCCTTTGAGAGAAATGCTGAGAATGCTTCCACTACTTACGACAACTGAAAGTTTTGTCCGTTACGAATGTGTGATACATAAGTTGTTTTCGTTTTGTTGTTTGTGTGTTTTACATTTAAGTGTTAAGGCAGGAAATTAGTATACAGCATAAGGTAAAATATTGTAATAATGAAGATGAAAGACGAGCCTTGCTTATTGACGAAGGGGTAGTATAGTTGTACATTATAGTAGGCATAGCTCGAGATTCTCTAAGGGACATTTTTGTAGGTGCCTTTAATATTTATATATTATTCTACAGGAAATTTAGGAATTTGTATATAGTAGTGTTAGTTGAAAAGTGCTTTTAAACATTTTCTTGGTTTTGTTTTCCAATTTTACTTCCTTGTTCCCTAGAGAAGAAGAGACCTTGCATGATGCGAGACGAACTAGTCACTAGTGTAACAATTTAAATTATTATAACGATCTAAATTACCTATTTACACGTACGTACCTACTTATAGTGGATACAGCATTAAGATGAAAATAAATTTGTGGCCAAACTATTCATAATATTAATAAAGTTTGAATAATAATTTTATATTTGTTCTCTCGCCAGAGTAGACATTAAAAATATTTCTCGCAAGGTATACTAGTTTACGCCTTACCTTATTTTAATTGAAAAGTATTCCGAATTTTAATTATTTTAGAGGTACACTAGTCACAACTTACAAATGTGGCCATTATGCTCCTCCCCCACACTCCACTTCTCTTTCACACTCGCTACAACTGATCGCGAGTGAATGCATGCGAGCATCTGAAGCCACACCCCCAAACCACATTTGTATGTTGTGACCACTGTACATGTAGTGCTCTAAAAATAAACGAACTGGAAAAAATGGGTTGTCTCCCAACGGAACCAGTGGTTTATAATTTATTTAAATAAAATCTGTTCTCCGGTATAACAGTATTCCAGCTTCAGAACGTTAATATTGTTGGGTAAGTTTCGAGGATTTGTTAAATTCCATACGAAAATATTTTCGTCAAAAATCAAAACGCGTTTGTCTGAAATCAAAATTAAAAAAAAATCTAAAAGTTTGAAATATTAAACGAGTACACTTTACGCATTAAGATACTGTCATGCCGGAGGTGGGATACATATTTTGACATAACGCAATAAGTATTCGCTTTCACGAATCATTTTAAGGTTACATGCATCATATTAATGTAAATAGATAAATGTAGCAAATTATTTGTAAAATTTACGATATTTTGCTGTAGTATGCAAATTGATTGGCGACTAGAAATTATTTTTATAATGTTTTAGGAATCCAAGAATACGCTTCTCTACCAATAGTTAGTGTTAGTGTACGTACGAGATACTAGATGTAACGTAAGCAATAATGCAACGAGCAATAATTAAAATATGAGATTTAAAAAGTATTGTAGCTTTCGCAATAAATATTTATTAATAAAAAAGTACTTCAAAAATTTTTGTAAGACATCAAGGAAAACACCACTTAAATGTAGGAACCGGTTGGGTTTTTGAGAATATGAAACCATTTATTGTACATAATTTATAAAAGAGAAATAGATACACAAAATCAAAATAAAAGAAAAGAAAATGATGAAGTAATAAAAATTCAATTACAAAGCCTTATGCTGCAGAACGTAGGTACATAAGTAGTCCAATACACAAATTACGTAATATTATACAGTACCTACAATAAGAGTAGTCGATTGCTAGTCAATTAGATTTCATTTACTGTAATAGAAAACCACATTGGAAATTTATTATTAATCTTATTGCTAAAAATGGAAATAGGAGGAGACACTTAACAATACATCAGTAATGTGTCATGTTTAACAGCTAGATAATAATAATTTCTTTTAGCAATAAGATAACCATTACAAGTAAAAGATTGGCTGCTAGCTGTTGGACATAGGTACACGACTGTGATCTAAACGTTCATGCAAAATTGTGTCTTATATTGAAATAGATTGATAAAAACTGATAAAAATGACTCTATGCTATGATTAAAATTTTGGCTAGACTGCAAGGATATGGCTTATGAATATACGTAGAGACACGAGTTTGTTGCAGGGATATGAGTCTAGGAATCAACTATTATTCGGTTACGATGTTGACTAGTTACAAAATTGTAGCATTCAACTCCAAGACAACGTTAGTGGGTAATATATAAGTAAACTATTCAAACTCTCCCAGACCGTGTTACATAGTTTAGCTGTAATACTGTGCATGTTTAACACTGTTGCTGTTTTGTAAACACAAAACAAATATTAGGTACATGGATTAACGGTAGATATTTGAAAGAAGGCGAAAGGAAATTAAATTTATTTTGAGTACTTACAAATCAGCACACAGTTAAAAATTCACAGCGAAAATATACCGTAGCTTGTTTGAATTTGTAAAAGAATGATTAAAGCCTAAACATTATGTGCCTTAGAGACAACAATATTGAGATATTTATCGATGCGTTCTATACAACGTGCGGACTAGACTTATAATAAAATGAATTTAAAGCTTAGTTTCATTATACAGTAACGAACGTCGCAGAGACGACTCTAGCATCGTATGAATAGAGTTTAGTTTCCACACACCTCAGTCATATTTCTCACGACAAAACATTCGATTCGCACGTATCATTAAAATATAGCACCATAACGAGCGTGAGAAAATTGAGTTCGCCGTGAGAGAAATGTCTTTGAGTACTCGTCAATTTGTAACGCTTGTACATGGAAAAAGTACAGTAATGTAAAATAGAAAACGTAGATGCTAGGATTTTTTGGTCGGTCGACTTTTGCCCACTCGTATTGACAGTGCGGTTAAATGTTACGTAATATTTGCGCCGCACCGTGCCATCACCGGGCGTGTGTTTTATAAGAGAGAGTTATCTGTCCCTGTTCCTCCATCTCCCTTCCCCTTAACGCAACCCTCTCGTTGGTTTTGCGCCGGTGTTTGTTAGCTTTGGCGGAGTGGAGAAAAACAAAACAGCTGATCCTCCTTAAAATTTACTGAAATTATACTAGCGTTACTTAAATTTCCTTAAAGTTGCGAAATTGTTTCCGACCTACTTACTTAATGGACTATAAATACATGTACCTATTGCCCCTATACTTATATCCGCTTCGATAGTAGTTTTGCTAAAACTAATGTCATTTACTGTAATATTGTTTAGTATATCGATGTATTTATAATTTAGAGTCTACTTGTATTCAATTAATAATCTCCCAGATGTATTATATTTTATTCCCATAACAATTTTCTTAGCACAAAATATGTTAAATTAAAATAAAATTTTATGAAATTCCCAAATTTATCCAACAAGTTAAAATGCTATGAATGTTTTTTTTAAAAAAACTTTTTTTAATTTCAAATTGCTTAACGTAATTTTTCGAGAAGACAGAATATTGTTTTCATTTTTTTAGTCAAATGTTTTTATTATGATCTTTAAACGGCTTGGTCTTCGCTTGTGTACGAGATATTATTAGTTACATTGTTGCGAGCAGTATAGCACTAAGAGTATCTTTACAAGCTTACGTAAACTAAACTTAAACATAACATAGGACTAACGAGAACAATCCGTCTGTCATTAAGTTTGAGTAGTTTTTTGAGCATCCATTAAATAAATAAATACGTAAATAGATATTACTAATTTATAATAGCAATTATAACCGTTCCGTTATTTACACAAATACCTATAACTTGTAATCCGAACACGTGTTTTTATTATTCAATGCTTGTACTTAATTTTTTATTTAATGTGTCAGTTCTTGCACTATGTATAGTATTTCATTATATGTATTGTTCAAAAGTATCCTTTATGTCTTTATGCAGCTCTTTATATATTTTTATAAATGCAATATTTCGCCTTGTATTAGTTTAATATTAGTAAGATCTGTTGTAGATTTTATTTATTCTAATTTATAAGTCCCTCACTAGCCCAATGAGATTTTTGTACCCTTTCAGTCAAAGTGAGTTTTTGCCCGAGACGAGGTTGAAAGCAGATGACTAGGTTTTATAGGTTATTTAAAATATGATTTATTCACTATTTTGATACGAAAATAACAGTGAAAAATTACTCATATATTTGTGATTTATAATTATGTATTTTCATTGAAACTTTACCTAACACAAAGATTTTTTTTAAATAAATTATTTTATGAAATTTTAGGTAATAAAAAAAATAAAAAATTATGAATATATTATGTAAAGTTACGTAATTATTGCTCCTCTTCTTATTCGGCCAACGCAGTTTTGCTTTCTGCCGTGTTTTCTTCGCAAAATATCTCCGAAAATAAATAACTTACGAACCTGTAAAAATGTTACGACGTATTTTTAACTTACGAATAAGATATTTATAAAATTGGAGTCGTTTAATTATTTCGAACGACTTGTTATAAGAAGAAAATTGGTGCTTACAGCTTAACATAAAGTAACGATGGTTTAAATAATTATGTACTCTATTACGAACGTCATAGAGACGAGTTTGGTAGTGAGCCGTGCAGCACTGCGTGCGTTGTTATGGTGGACTTCAGTGTCGAATCTAAATATATATATTCAGATTTGTTTTCTTTGTAGAAATAATACATTCTTCCAAATAGGTACTTTTGGCTGAGTTGATTTTGTTTCGGTCAATAGGAATTAAGTAGGGTGTCCCAAAATCAACTTCCATTTTGAAATTTGAATCATGGTTGTTGTGTCAAACGACACACACTTTTTGCATTTGTGCATTTCGCAGTTGTGATCTGCAAAGTGCGAGAGTAAGTCGTTGAAAAACTCATAAAAGTTGTAAAAATTCAATACCAATATGGTAAGAATTTTGCAGAGACTTTTCGGAAATACCGCAATGTTTTCGGTTATCATCATTCCACCTAACCTAACCTAACCGCCGCAATATTTTCAAGCGAGTAATCCGTGCGAGAACGGCCACCTCCTTTAGGATCTTGAGCTGAGCCAACTGTTTCAAATTTGTTGATTAAATCTCTCCACAGGGCCAAGTGACCAAAAGTTGCAGTATTTTCTTATCATTCGGTATTTTGAATTTTCACACTTCATGCGTTGCTTGACTGTAAAATTCTCCATGACTTAACCTCCAGGTGTATTAGGCTGACAGCACTGGTCTCAACAAACTGGTGCATTAGAAGATTTAGCTATCCGTGTCGGTTTAAATAATTAAAAAAAACTCTCATACTTTAAACAACTGCGAAATATCAGAGTTCCATATTTGACATAATGAAAACAATTTCAGATTCTAAATTAAATTTATATGTTTGGGGACACCCTACATTAATTATAATTGCAATCGGTTGACTATAGTTTGATGTACTAGGACACGGCACTGATGTCCTCACAATGAATACCTAATATAGTAGGAGAACTTGCTCAATACGACGAAATACTGAAAGTGTTACAGTGAAGCAATACAAACAATACAAACACTAAACATGTTTTTCATTTCATCCCTTCTGTTCAACATATCGCATATCATAAGATACAATGTGTTAAGTAAATAGGTACTAGTACCTATTTAATTAAGACCTTTTATAATTAAAACTGTTATTCTACGACTTTGGCTTTCGCCATACACATTTTTAAATACCTAATCTCAATCTCAAATTGTATAAAGAAATTTTTTAAAGCTTTTCAGTATCAAAAACAGGTTCCACCCCCTTCAACGACTTCTAACCGAATCTTCACACACTGCATCTATAAGTAATAATTTCAGGACCAAATGGGTAGCATTTTAACGGAAAGGGCAAATTCACAGCATTCGTAATCGGCGCGCATTTATAAAGCGATGTATGACGGTGGATGAAGCAGCGAGTCAAATGGCGCTCAGTTGCCTAACCCTTTCGGGACAGAGGCGTGATGGTGTATATGTATATCAAACAGACGTGTGACGGCTTAGCTTTTTTTTGTCCGTTCAGTGTCGAAAACCAGGGGTGGGGAAAGTAGGTCACGTGTTCTATTCAAATGGGGTGGCGCAAAAATAATAAATTACTATATCAAAATCAACAAAAAAATATTCTTAAATCAAATATTTCTGTGCGTGGCGAGCTTTCGTTAAGATTCAAAAGACCTGCTCATCCGAGATTTCTCTCAATTTAGTAAAATTATTATATATTTAAAAAAGTATGAATCGTTTCGCTTGCCCCTTAAGTGCTTATGTACTTAAAATAATAATTATTAGGTATTATTCTATAAATTTATTAAAGCAATAACTAATTTCGGGTTTGCTGTAGTCCACCAGAAGCTTCTAAAATCACGATAATGTAGATCTTAATAAGATATTAATAGGAATTTAAAGAGCTTAACAAAAAATATATAAAAACAGACATATCCGTCCCTTCTCTCGTGCAATTTAGTGGTGGACTTCTTACTTAAATTTAGCTAAGATTCAATACTTTTCCTTAAATACCTGACATACTATAATTTATCTAAAAATTAGTATTATGCTGCCTTCAAGAAAATGGTAGACAAAACTCTATTTATCAACATGAAGTGACCGGGCGAGATGTACATATTGCTACAGTTTTCTTATGCTGTGATATTGCTGTGGCCATGAAAAAAATATCGTCTGTCAAAATGGTTTCGTAACAGTTTTTCTTTGTTATTTATTTTTAGATAATTTATTGTACAAATAAAAAATGTTAATTAGGAATAATGTATGAATAAGAATAAGAGACGTGTATTGTTCTCTAAAAATAATGAACTAAAATTAACAACAATAAAAGAAAAAACGAAGGAAAGCATTTTATAGAAATAAACAAATAAACAACTAATGTGCCCTGTAGAAGCAGAGAAATCAGGCCGTCCGTACGCGTCCGCGTAGAGGCCGCTACGAGCTGTGGTAGCAGAGCTACGCCTCCACAGCCGTAGCCATCTCTACGAGACATTCTCTACGGACAATTTATAAAGCGAATCAGCATCTATAATAAATCGTCTAAATTGCACCTAAATTAAATTACTATATAAAATATTAACGTCTAAAAGTGTTATTATTTTGTGAAGATGAAGGTTTAACCTAAGGAAGTACGTTTTGCTTTCTTTTCTCTTTATTTTGTGCAGCATGTATCAAGAATGTATGAGAGTGCAAGAAGCGGCTTATGTGTGTCAGGATCGTGGCACGTGGAGATCCGTTGTCTCTGTCTACCCCACTGGAAAACAGGCGTGATGCTATGTATGTACGTATGTATTTGTGCAGCAAAGGCGGTAGTAATACTTTCCTACAGGCAGTAATACTTTCCTTTAAGTTAAATTGTTTATTTTTGTCTAGTTTGATTAAGGTTATTAAATTCGGTATATATATTTTCTCTCAGCTTAACATTGTTTAAAATCGTATACTTATATTTTGTTTGTTTATGGTCTCAAGGTAGTTTTTGTCAGTTTAGTAATTAGTAGTATATAGCTAATGTAGCATTATGTTTAGGTATTTACTTTTCTTACGTTGCATGCATCTAACTATTTGTATGTTTTCGATTTTTTGACTGGCTTACTGTAATATAAGGCTTAGCTTAAAACCAGCGGCACTGTCAAGCATTGCTTGAGAGAGCCACATGCTGTGCCAAAGCCTTTTTCCACTTCTCCAATGTATGTAAGATATTTTGTATTTACTACATGTATAATTGGTGGAAATAAATATCATTTTCATTTCATTTCTTTTTTTTTTATTTCTTAATGTTTGGCAAAAATTCAAATAACAAACTTGACATTTTTGGAAGTTCTTTAATTTGGCAAATAAAAAAGTTTTAGATCATAACTCCATTAGTCAGTTCGGAGTGTTGCGACATTTTCCATACGAAGTACATTGATTCGCTGAAGAATAGCACAGTAAGAGCAGTGCTGACAACATTATCATTAGAAGTCGGTGACATGGTGGAAAATTAATGCTCAGTATATTGATAGTAATAATAAATTTTATTTATATATGTACTTTTCACATTACAAAAAAATACAATTCAATCACACAACACATCAAAGTAATAATAATCACAATTTTAAAAAAATCTTAAATAAAATACGTACTTTATGATAATTTCATAATTATTTAAAAAAAATACTAACACAATTATAACTCATATTTTTTTAAATAAATTATTAAACAAACAATAATAAATTGATTGATTATCCGTAAAATTTAATAAAAATAAAACAAAAAATAAATCACGCTGAAATATTTACATCCAATTTTCTGAAATCACGAAAGTTTATGTACCCCGATGCGTACACACATCAAAATTCAGAACACATGCATCCGAATGGGCCCGGGTGGCCTTTCATCAAGTCTGTTATACCAAACACGCCAGACGCGCTACACCGCCACGGCAGACCCAGACAGAATACAACGCATGGCGTTCTTTTACTGCAGCGATAATTTAACTCGCTGTTTGTATCGACACCATAATGAGGCGGTGTAAAGGCACTGACAGTAAGCAGCGAATAACGTGAGCTTCACCTGTTTGTTACTACAAAGTACCCTTACTTAGTACCCTGAGAACCTGCGCGTCAGCAGGTTGCTCTTTATAGAGAGAACACGTTGCTGCCATCGTCAGTAACTTCCTTAAACCGCATTGATAATATTATTAATATTGAAAATTGACATGTGTGTTTTCAACAGCTATAACTATTCACAATATTTTTTCCAAATAGTTATAGCTGTTGAAAACACAGACGGAATTTTTCAGACTCACATATTAATGCTGATAACCTTGTAGCTAGATGGAGCCAATCTATTAAAGTTAAAGGTTTTTTTTTTTTATAAAATTGATAAAATAAAGAAATAACAAAAACAATAACATTGTTATACCTGTTAAAAAAAAATTACATACACAAGAGAAAACGTCGCATAGCGCCATCTACGAGTATAATCAAAAAGTAAAAATAATTCCGCAGACGGAATTGAAGGACGGAGATATTGCTGCGCGGTGAAGAGAGAGACGGATAAGTAAATGCTACATACTTATTCTCAGTAATGAGACGTCTGACACTTTCCACGTTTTTAGACCAAGACCTAGGTACTAATATCAATTCGTCTTGAGACATAGAATACAACCACAGTAATTTAATTTAACAGTATTGCAATTTTCACCGATATTATTCTAATAAAAAATTATCCAATTTTAGTTGCTCGTTTTCTCAATGACTAACCTCTCAAAAATGTTCATAGATACATGTACTTTCTACTTGTAGTCCGAAGTTGATTTACACGTAAAACCTTTGTTGATTATTTGGTATACGGGTGGTTATTTGTATCAGAATGCGCGTCAAACTTCAAAAACTGTTTATTTTGTGTCTCCACTTTTTTGACGACGAATTCAAAAGATCATCTTACCCTAAAGCCCCAACCGACGAAGTACATATAAGACGCGTAGTTAGAACTTACTGTACTTAATGTACTTGTACATATCAGCGTCGCCCCGTCGTTGGCACAGTGCTGCGATATTCAGTATTCGATTACCGAAGTTAAGTAATGCTGGGCGCGGTCAGGACTTGGATGGGTGACCGCTTGACC